>JAVDOI010000011.1:13096849-13312416 GCA_032191485.1 Leptoclinus maculatus
TCATAGTTCTTATGGGCACCAGACTATTATTTTTATTGTGAATCTTTGATCTTTTAATACACACATATATGATACACACATTTATGGGTTCAGTGGGTTTTATACTTTCTGAGGATATCATTAATTTCAAATCATTATGATCATTGTGAAAGAGGTCTATGAATCCAATAGGAAATCATAGTAAAAAGACAATTCTCACAACTTCAGAACTTGCTTTAAAATTATCACTTTTTGTAATTGTGAAAGTTTTTTATTAAGTTTTACAATAAGTAAAAAACATAATGGCACACAAACCAGTTGCTACACTAAATCTGGGCACACAAAATAACTTTTTAAAATGTTTTCTTCAATATCAAAGTAATCCATTGATAGTTGTTTGTACATTCATGTACATTCAAATTTACTCTGAGCCACAATTTTTTTAATTAGTGTACCATGACAACTACAACATTTAGTATAGCAACATATTAAAAAGGCAATTATGTAAAAGTATGGACGCCACAATATAATCCAAAAACAAACTCCGTTTATAGAAAAATAAATAATGCAAACAATACAAGTACTCTACATTTTAAGTTTTTTAAGTATGCAGTAAAATGTACTTTGTTATCAAAAGAAAGCATCTCCTTTCACAGTTACATTATAGTTGGATACAAGCTTTCAAATGCAACTTATTCTATGTAATTGCCTAACTTCATGTTGCTGGTTAAAGGCTAAAGAACACAAATGCAACAATCCTTTTTCCCCCCTCTTGATCCAGACCAAATAACCAAACTACAGGTGTGAAGGCACCTGAGGTCTCAAGCACAGTCCGAAATAACCCAGTAACACTTGCCCAGAGCTGGAGAAGACAATCTTACAACTGAATGTTTCCTTGTGTACTATGCTACTCCTCGTGAGGAAAACGGATTTACATGTGTAAAATTAATAAATAGTTACAAAGTATTTCTGCTCTATAACCAGAATGCGTTTAAGTGTGATTTAGACGTTTGAAAGACATTCTAATTTAGTTGGAAACGTCCGCTAAACGGCCCCCGCATATGTCTTTCTCCATTTGGGTTACATTTTAATGACCTTGACTGACCCTTGGGCTCTCAAACATAATATAAACTCGATGTTGGCTTTCCACAATAACGACACAGCGTCCTACAACCTAAAACCATTCTCACACGCAAGGGACCAGTACACGGGTGGTTAAACAACAGTATTTTCCGATGATACGTAAACGCATCACAAGGGCATCCATATACACGCCCTTGTCTTTTTCCACATCATGGAGACCGAGCTCCTGATGGCAGCAAGTTACTGTAGTATGCCAGTAATAACGATATAGAGCGGAATGTGTGCATTGATCAGTCTTGATTAACTGTAAACTGGTCCCAAGACTGTTTGGAAACACGGTAGATGATGGTAGTGTTGTTGTTGCTGGTCGCCTTTGTGTGTATAAGTGAGTAAAAGTCTAATTATTAATCGTGCTTTAGCGAGACTGCTTTAAAGACTATATCCTGTTTACCTCGAGTATTTGACTCAGCAGGAAGGAAGTAATATGTCTGTGGTACTCAACCAGTGGTGGAAAGTAGTTAACCAAATGCATTTAACGCTGCTATGGTACTGGAAGTACAATTTAAAGGTATTTATACTTGACGATTTTTAATGTAACAAGGTGTTTTTGCATTGTGATATTGCTTTTACTTCAGTAAAAAATCTGCATGTTAATTATGACATGCCTTTATTGAATCCAGATGGGAAACATGGAACTCTAAACATGGAGTTAGTATCACATTATGTATACTGTGATATTCTATTTGTGCAGGTTTATTACTTACTCACAAAGGTTGTTCAATTATTTGACATTTTAATGTAATGACAAAAAGTTCCAAAAAGATGTCTGGTACCTTCATAATGTTTCTTTTGGACTTTCTCTCACCAGGCCTCTCCCACGGCAGACATGAGGAGAAGTACTACGGGGACACCCATTACATGCGGCTGCACAGAACGCCTGAATTCATTGAGTTCAGCCCCAACGACAACTCAAATGTGACGATCTTGTGGAAACAGGGTGACCGTCCAGTCACATTGAACAAAAAGTTTATAATGGCGGCTAGCTACTTTGCAATAAATAAATTAACTCAGAAAGACAGTGGTCGCTACATAATGAGAGACAAAGATCTGAAAGAAATCTCCACCTACACACTTGAAGTAAAAGGTGAAGATCCTTCTTGGCTCTCGTTCTATTTAATTTTCTATCCCAGCACTTCTTTATGTCAACACACTGTGGCTGTCACACTCTTTTCTTAGTCATTTGGTTTTAAGCATTTTAATATTAAATTGACTGTCAGTTAGTATAATATTATGGTTGCATGGCAATGTGGGTCAAGATAATACTGTGTTTATCAAAATTATCTCTCAAAAAAGAAGACACCAATTAATTTTCCTTAGAATCTAAAGTGTTTATACTCAACATGGTATGAACCAATTGTCAGGGAGCTAAATAAGGCTTTTTTGACATGGGGATAAATCAGTAACACAGTCATGGAGGACCTCATTTAAAGGAAATCCTTTGGAACATATGGATGAAAACAGCATCATTGAAATCAATTGTAACTCAAATCAATTTAAAAGAACAGTTCCACATTTTGGGGAATCTGATTTTTCACTTTCTTGCTGACAGTTTAATGAAAATATTGATAACTCTCATGTCTATACAGTAAACATGAAGATATAGGAGTTGTTTAGCTTAGCTTAGCACAACGACTGGAAACATCAGGAAGAGATAGCCTGTCTAAAGGTTACAAAATGTGTCTACTGACAAGCTGCAAGTTTAAGGGGGAGTTGTGAGCCAGATAGGTGCCTGTCGGAACCTTTGGACAGAGCTAGGCCAGGTGTTTCCCTGTTTCCAGTTTTCCTGCTAAGCTAAGCTAACCATCAGCTAGTGGTAGCTTCATATTCCCCACTGAAGGTCCACTGATGGTCGAGGCAGACGGCCGCCCACATGCTTGCTAATGCTCTTATTAAAGTTGAATGAGTGTGGTCTAGAGCTGCTTTATGAAAAGTGTCATGAGATAACTTTTATTCCTCCAATGTTGAGCAAATAACAAAGTTTCAGCTGATTACAGCTGCCATGCTATATGAAACCAAGACTAAACGTGAGCAGAGTTTGATACTCAAAAGATTTTGCGATATCACTTTGATATACTCTCTCTTTTTTGTCTTCCAGCAATCGCAATGGGATATTATCGGAAACCTGGTGACCGCTTCACCTTCACCTTTCGCCTGGAACCAAATTCCTGCAACATTTACTTCTTCCCAGAAAGCGACAATCAACCGGAAGAGTTGACGATTAACATAGTTCATCAAGGCAAGCTGCAGGGGGGTTTGGATGAATCTGCTTGCACAGGGTTTGATCTTTTAGAGCCATGTGGGATTTCAAATATGGTCCACCAGATGTCATGCAGCGGACGCTATGAGATCAGAGATCAGAATGACAACACAGCCTTTGTGGTGTCACTGGAAATGAGTCGTAAGTAACCTGTGTGTTTTTTAACAAGTGTCAGATGACTGTGTTTTTGAATGATCACCTTGTCAAAAAATCCTTATATTTAATGAAGTAATAATACTTCAGAATCAACTTGTTAACTTACTTCAAATAGCTTTCTAGCCTAAAGCGTTCATAGTTTTATCCTTTGCAGAGTACAGCGGCTTTCACCCTGTTAACAGTTGAAAAGCATCAGAAAGTCGTTAGAAACCTGCTGCAGCATAATCTGCTTCTCCACTGTCCATTCATATGCTCACTTACTGACCAGTCTGACCATCTGCTTTGGCTTTTGGTTTAAATTAATTGTAGTTAACTGATTGTCTCCAAGGTTCACCATTCAAACAGGGAATGTTTGTGTAAAGCAGGGGTGTCCAAACTTTTTTCACTGAGGGCCACATACAGAAAAATATACCAAGGGCTGGGCCCCTCACTAGAGGTTCGATATATCGCCTCACCCCTAGTGTGTGAAAGTGAGCAAAATCAATCAAATTTGGTTCTCAAGGTGCTTTTGTTCAGATTTAACAGAGAACATGTTTGCTCACATATGTATGTTGAGCCGAACAGACTCATCATTCAAGAAGAAGGGAGTTGAGAACAGCTCGATGTCTTTCTCAATGAGAGAAAAATATTGAAAGCGCTGACTGAGTTCTGTCATGAGAGACGTTATCACGGACACATATTTCCCCTTTTTAGCAGAAAGGTTGGCCTTTGGAAAAGCACATTTGACTTCGCCCTGCGTGGGGAAGTGCGCAACATTGAAGTTGCGTAGTTGTGCCCTCGTGCTCGAATTATGTTGACAGTTTTCACAACCGTGTTCACAGGGATACAAAATACCCCTCAAATAAATGTATTAAAATAAAATACAAAATACTGGTGCCAGAAAATGTAACAAAATACAATACATGTATTTTGTATTTAAAATATAGGAAATACTTTTTTCTGGATTTTCCGTTTTCTCACAATTTGGTATAGCAGAGCATTCAGGTTTGGGCTATATAATGTACACAAAGCTCTGGTGAACCCCACAAAAATGAAAAACAGTGACAGAATGTCAGTGTAACTAAGCAAAGCTATTAAAAGACAACAACTTGATTGATTATGTATATATATATTTTTATTAATGGGACTTAGCCCATAAACTTTGGCTTTGTATCAACAAGAAAATATTCATCACATATGAATAGCATCACACATTAGGCCTAAGTATATTTATGTATGAAATAATAAAACTAAGAATACTTTCATAATATGCCTTTTAAATTAAATAAATTGGATATTTAATGTTTTTTTTTTTTTTTTTTTTAACAAATGGACATCTACTGTCATAGACTGGCTAACTGTGAACTATATTATCTGCCAGTAATTGATATGGCATTATGACATTCACATTGAGAAGATACAGCATAACTTTACAGTGCAAGATTAGATGGTCAGACGTCTCTTGATAAGGTTATCATGAACATACAAGCTCCCAATCGCCCTCTTCCTATAGCTAGCTACTCGACTGATAAGTTAACTTGCTAAACACTGGCTATGCACTAGCCTAGACAGCATGCTAGCGTCATTAGCATGTTAGCATCGATCGCTAGCTTGATAACCATCATCACCATGTACAATAGGCTATGTAGAGACAGGAGGGACAGACGGTTCCGGACCGGCCGTGTCACCTGGTGGGGGGGAGAGCGGCAGCAGAAGGAAGTGACGCCACACAAACAGCTGTTCACCGCTCGCTGCCGGTTCTTGTGTTAAAAATGTCCGTTTAGTAATAAAAAATAAAAAAAATTTCAAGTGTGGGCCATATTCCATTATATTTTTAGAATTTGCTGCGGGACAATTAAAAATGGACCACGGGCCGCAATTGGCCCGCGGGCCATAGTTTGGATACCCCTGGTGTAAAGGGACCAATGGAGGAACTCAATGAGTGCAAACCGATGCACACAAGATGGAAGAAGTGTATCTAGACATATTTTGGAGGAAATCCTTTGGAAGATATGAACATATGGACAAAAACCTATCATCATTTAAATCAATTGTAAGGGACATGCATTTAAAGGAACAGATCCACATTTTGGAAAAATAGCACAAACACTGGATACAACAACAATCTTCTCACCTAACTCTCAGCAAGAAAGCGAAATAACTAATTGTACCCAAATGTAGGATTATTCCTTCAAGCTGATCACAGCTGCCATGCTGTTAGAAAGACAAAACTATAAACTGTACTGGAGGAGTGTTTGGTACTCAGAACATTTTGGGTCTTGTGCGTCCTGTCTTCCAGAAATCACAAGGACCTTTGAACAGAAACCTGGTGACCGCTTCGAATTCACTTTTGATCTGGAACCAAACTCCTGCAACATTTACTTCTTCCCAGAAAGCGACGATCAGCCGGGAGAGTTGACGATTAACATAGTTCATCAAGGCAGGCTGCAGGGGGGTTTGTATGAATCTGATTGCACAGGGTTTGATCTGTTCAGGCCATGTGGGATTTCAAATAAGGTCCTCCAGATGTCATGCAGCGGACGCTATGAGATCAGAGATCAGAATGACGACCCAGCCATAGTGGTGTCACTGAAAATGAGTCGTAAGTAACCTGTGTGTTTTTTAATAAGTGTCAGATGACTGTTTTGTTGGGTTATTACATCATTATATAGATACTTTCTTTTATCTACTTCTTGGTGACATCTTTCTTTTATCCTTTAGGATATCCTCACACTCAAAACAGCAAATATATAAAAACATTCTTGCAAATTACACGATTGATCAGTTATCAAAATTGTTGGCGATACATTCTCTGCCCATCAACTAATTGACTGATTGTTTCAGCACTACCTTACGAGCCATCTCATATTGGTATTGGGGTTGGTATTTTCCTCATCCCACTTTTCTGCTGTTGCGTGAAGTTCTGCTGCTGTGGGAAGAGCAAGTCCAAAGAGAACGGATCTGAGACTGCTGCTGCTGAACCAGATGTTCAATACCAACAGGTAAGGCTACCTTACCTGTGTGTACAACCCTCTATAGTTAAAGGTCCTGCTGTTGATATCATAATTACCCATTGTGTTTCTGTTGTGTTCAAACCACAGTATCACACTGAGCCTGTTGGACCGAGGTCAGACCAACTCATTGATCCCTCTGGGACACACTACCCCAATCCGCCTTCTTACACTGTGACTGACCCGCTGGTTAGTGTGTGTTGCATTTCATAGAGAGAACCTTTCTCTTGTTGGCTCAACACTTGAGCTCTGTTTATGCTCTTGCTCCTCCACAACTAATATGTCATGTGTTGCTTCACTCTGTAGGTACACGATCATCCTTCTGTGGATTTGCCGCCACCTTATTCTGAGGTAGAAAATACTTGATCAATTAAAGTGCAATTGTATTTCTCAACATCTATTTACAAACCACATTGGGAGTTTTTTTAGTAGCTCTCCAATGTGTTGTTTGTGCTTGACAATGTTTCTCCAAATTAAATGTGCCCTGTGGAGTTTTGTGTGCGTGTCTTTGAGGCCAAAAAACATGTTTTGCCTCATGTCCTCAAATCACATTTGCAAAGACAATTTTTCCTAAAACTTTGAAACCTGCATTATTTCCATCCACGTTTATGAGCTAGGAGCCGTCTCTGCTTTTGCTGGGGCATTGCTATGTTTTCTCTGCATGCTACCACCAATGGAACGATAATGTGAAACCTTTGGCAGCAAGGTGTATTGCTTCCTTGTGCTTGTGTACATGTATTTTTCTCTCTAGGTTTCAGCTCCAGCAGAGCAGCCAGACGCTCCAACTGTCCCTGTCCACTCTGACCCTGAGCCAACGTTTGAATTGAAGGGGATGACCTTTCCCTCTGCTGCCCCACTCGGTTCAGACTTAACTAACTCTGATGTTTATACCTCAGACAAACTCAACTTCCTCTGAGAGCCTTGATTTCTAAAGATACATTCAAATATGTAAACACTTCATTTGTTCACTCACTCATTATCATGACATTACAGGACTAGTTTGAAATTTTGGGAAAAACGGATATTCAACGGTGGCTGGCTTTTGATGGATTAAACCAGTTGGTAAGCAACCTTAGCATAACCAATGGCACCCTGGCAATAAGTGTACAAGAGAGTTTTATTTATAATGTCAAAGTGCCCTTTTGTCCACATCCCAAATGACCTCTTTCACAGCCATTTGCATTTGCAAAGCCTGTTGTTTACAGTAGTTTTGATTCATTCTACTCTGCCTCTGATTGGCTAGGACTCGTTGCCTTCTTCGCAGAATTTGTTAGCTTTATAGCTGATGATCAAGATTGGTGGAAGATTGATAGAGTTGATGATTTCAACTCAGATGTGGATGTTTTCATAACGATGGCAGCCTTGTGTAGGGCTCTCTTATATAATCAAAATGTCCTGATTATGGGAGAAAATTGTTTTATGAAAATGTTGCTATGCACGTTGCTATTCATGATCCTGAGAGGAGACGAGAGGAGTGCCATCACATCTCATCTATCTGTCAGCAAGGAATACAATTTCACAAAATGTTTGAAGGGAAGAGTGAAGACCATATTTTGCATCTGAATCAGTCCTTTTTATTTTTTTTTGTTTTAAACGGAGACTTCGTACAGAAGAATCACTATTTAAAAACCAAAGATGAAAAATAACTTTTTGCCATAGTAGCCTACTGAGTGAATAGCTGCCTCATTCCTGCAGTTCTGTCAGGGACACATGATTTATTCCAGACCAGCTTGACTGTGAACATTTTCAGGGAAGAACCAAACATCAAGTAGTCCTATCTTTGGAAAGTTCTCTGTATTTAAAAGTGGTAAACAAGTCCTCATTGCACTTAAGTAACTTGCACCTTTGCTTGCCGTTCTCCTGCATGGAATTCAGCTTGCAGCTCAAGTTCAGTTAAAAACTTGTAAAATCTGATGCTTGCATTGTAGTTTAGTGTAGATTCTGAATTAACCCTTGTAATGTCCTGGGGTAATTTTTGACCCCATTAGATGTTTGACACTCTAAATAAATGAGACATCATTTCTTTTGCTGAATATTGAATGACTTTTCCTAATTTAATGGGGACAACTGGGTAAACATAAACTCAACATGTTGATCTGTAAAGTGATATGTAAAGCCATTAAAACACCCAAAAAATATCTCTTTCCAATTTTAGGTCAATCAGTGAGATTTTATGGTGATCTGCATATTTCTCCATAGTCTCGCGTAACAGGGATTCTGGATGTATACAGGTTTGGGTGTCGGGGGGGGGGGGGGGGGGGGGGGTTGTTTTATTTAAAGGGCTATTTAGGTAGTCAACAAAAAACAAAGTACCTGACACATAAACTTGGGTAGCAATTTTAATTATAATAATGTTCTGGAGGTTCAAATTGCTGGGGTCAAAAATGACCCCAGGATAACAGGTGTTAGTCAATTTGAAGGTAACAGGAGGGTTAAATGTTGCAGAAATTAATGTTGACATGTTTTATATGTCAGGTAATGAGTTGGAATAAAGTTGACGAAAGAGTTGAAACACAGAGGTGAGTTATCATTTATACTGTATGCTTTAAAAACAGTCAAACCAGACGGGGTCATTTTTGACCCCAGAGGACAACAAGTGTGATTATGTGCTGCCATTAGAACAATTCAAATGATTCAAAAACGGCATCCTCACTAAACTTTGATATATACCTCTCTGTGATAAGTCAAATAGTCAAAATAATATAAAGTCAAAATAATTCATTGTTTCATTTTATTTTCACTCAAAAACAGGGTGTACTTTTATGTAAACAAGGTCTATTGGCCCTAAATTCCAAAATGAAGGGAAACATGTGTGGTAATGTGTTGGACTGAAGTCAGACTAAAGGTGTAAAACAGAATTGATTGACAATTTATACTATATGCTTTAAATAACAGTCAAACCAGGCGGGGTCATTTTTGACCCCAGAGGACAAAAGGTGTATGGCAATCGGGAGGACATTATTAAAATGAACTTCAAATGAGCTGTAGATGTCAACTAATATTGATACATAGTTACTGTATTTAATTTGCTCAGGTAAATCACACAAACATATCAATATGTGTTGAAGTCATATTGTATAAATATAAATAACAAGACGGTTGCCTTTTCCTATTACATATTTTCAATGCCATAAAAACAACTGTATTGCACGTATGTCAACATTGTAGTGCATTACTTTAAAAGTCTAACTCAATATAAATCAATATATTTGGGACTTTTACACACACACACACACACACACACACACACACACACACACACACACACACACACACACACACACACACACACACACACACACAGCCCTTTTAAGAACATGATATGTTGTTAAACATGTATGTATGACCAAACAAGTAATAATCTTGTGTATGTATTGTTGTGTATTTGGACTTTGTGTCAGATGCATTAAATCTAATAGCACTCAACTATTTGGTTCGTATTTGTATTTTTTTCACCTGTCTTCATGTCTTCACATTCTTAACTTGTAATTCTGTAACGCCACTTAACGGCTACTACAAGTACCACCTACCCAACATGTCACCACACAGCCAAAAGCTCATCCAAGCATATCAATTCCTTTACACCCCATGGTTCACAGAGGAATATGACAAAGCCTTTTGTGTGTCTGAGAGAAAAACTACAGAGACATAAATCTGTTTGTGTACGGGACAATGCCAACTATTTCTGGACATTTGCCCTCAGTGATCCTGAAAGTCTTTCTAAGTTTACCACATACTTGTGCTATAAGTAGGACTGCAGTAGAATAATGCCTTAATGTTTATGATGCAACATATATCTAGTTTACTTTTGATAACATAATTCAAAGGTTGAGATCTACGGTTACACTTAAATCTCTTTATTATATGCCCAGCACACAAACAATTTTTTTAAATTTCATAAATAATATATATGTATATACAGACAACTTCTGTGGGCAGAATCTACAGTAGTCCACATCACTTCCATGACAGCCCAAGGTCATCACTGTGAGTTAAAAAAAACTAATAGTTCAGAGTAATATAGGTTATTCTGTTCTCTGTTTGTTTCTAAGATGAAACCTCATTAACTTATTTCCTTCATTCAGAAAATCATATAATGTATAATCAATAACTAAAGATATATTTAATTTACAATGAGATGTATCACCATCTATAACAATTAGTATTTTCGTATCTTTTCCTTTCTTTTATCACTTTGTAACCTGTAACATATACATTTGAACCCCTTGTTAGACATCATTCAATATGTTCCACCTTAAACATGAATGGGAATTCAATTATCACCATAAACGTACTGAACATGTTTGTTTTAAAAAACACAATCGGTTAAAACTGTGTTAACCATACTTAACGTATTGGCTGAAATGTCAACAAAATAAGCGCAATGCACCTTTAACGCGTCACCGCGCTATGCGCTGTTCTCTCTTCGAGGTTAGCGTTAGCGATCTTTTTACAACATGTTTACAACGATACAGTATGCAAAAATGATATTTTATACAAAAAAGATTGTAAGCTTGTAAGATTTTGTCCCCTATCGCTTACATTGGTTTCACATTAAGATGGGAACTTTTGATGGCCAGTATGACCAGGATGAATGATTACAGCAAGTAAAACGTGTTTCATAGTTCTTATGGGCACCAGACTATTATTTTTATTGTGAATCTTTGATCTTTTAATACACACATATATGATACACACATTTATGGGTTCAGTGGGACTTGTACTTTCTGAGGATATCATTAATTTCAAATAATTATGATCATTGTGAAAGAGGTCTATGAATCCAATAGGAAATCATAGTAAAAAGACACTTCTCACAACTTCAGAACTTGCTTTAAAATGATCACTTTTTGTAATTGTGAACGTTTTTTATTAAGTTTTAAAATAAGTAAAAAACATAATGGCACACAAACCAGTTGCTACACTAAATCTGGGCACACAAAATAACTTTTTAAAATGTTTTCTTTAATATCAAAGTAATCCATTGATAGTTGTTTGTACATTCATGTACATTCAAATTTACTCTGAGCCACAATTTTTTTAATTAGTGTACCATGACAACTACAACATTTAGTATAACAACATATAAAAAGGCAATTATGTAAAAGTATGGACGCCACAATATAATCCAAAAACAAACTCCGTTTATAGAAAAAATAATAATGCAAACAATACAAGTAGGCTACTCTCTACATTTTAAGTTTTTGAAGTATGCAGTAAAATGTACTTTGTTATCAAAAGAAAGCATCTCCTTTCACAGTTACATTATAGTTGGATACAAGCTTTCAAATGCAACTTATTTGTGGTTGAGAAGTTAATATTCTATGTAATTGCCTAACTTCATGTTGCTGTTTAAAGGCACCTGAGGTCTCAAGCACAGTCCGAAATAACCCAGTGACACTTGTCCAGAGCTGGAGAAGACAATCTTACAACTGAATGTTTCCTTGTGTACTATGCTACTCCTCGTGAGGAAAACGGATTTACATGTGTAAAATTAATAAATAGTTACAAAGTATTTCTGCTCTATACCCAGAATGCGTAATTTCCGATGATACGTAAACGCCTCACAAGGGCATCCATATACACGCCCGAATCTTTTTCCACATCATGGAGACCGAGCTCCTGACGGCAGCAAGTTACTGTAGTATGCCAGTAATAACGATATAGAGCGGAATGTGTGCATTGTTCAGTCTTGATTAACTGTAAACTGGTCCCAAGACTGTTTGGAAACACAGTAGATGATGGTAGTGTTGTTGTTGCTGGTCGCCTTTGTGTGTATAAGTGAGTAAAAGTCTAATTATTAATCGTGCTTTAGCGAGACTGCTTTAAAGACTATATCCTGTTTACCTCGAGTATTTGACTCAGCAGGAAGGAAGTAATATGTCTGTGGTACTCAACCAGTGGTGGAAAGTAACCAAATGCATTTAACGCTGCTATGGTACTGGAAGTACAATTTAAAGGTATTTATACTTGAGTGTTTCCAGTTAATGCCACGTTAGACGTCTACTCGACTGCATTTCACAGGGGATTACTGTACCTATGACCTCATTATATTTATTTAACAGCTTTGGTAAATTACTTTGATATCATATACAAAACGATATCATTATAAATTAGATGTACTAAAACAATGTGATCACAATAATTATAGATTTTGGACGAACTAACACTAACAGACAAGACCCTGAACTTGATTTGTTTTTAAATGATGTTTTGTGTCTTATTTTATTATGTGGAACAAGATAATAATTTGTCCACTCAAGTCATAATATCAACTTTAGGGTCCACAATTAAACATTAATTAGCTCACACTGTCAGCTAAAAGTACCCTTGTACTTTTACTTAAGAAGAATTTTTAATGCACGGTTTTTAATGTAACAAGGTGTTTTTGCATTGTGATATTGCTTTTACTTCAGTAAAAAATCTGCATGTTAATTATGACATGCCTTTATTGAATCCAGATGGGAAACATGGAACTCTAACCATAGAGTTAGTGTCTCATTATGTATACTGTGATATTCTATATGTGCAGGTTTATTACTTACTCACAAAGGTTGTTCAATTATTTGACATTTAAATGTATTGTAGTAAAAAACAAATACAATTTAAAATCTAGATGCATATTCGAATAATTTAGGAAAATAATGACAAAAAGTTCCAAAAAGATGTCTGGTACCTTCATAATGTTTCTTTTGGACTTTCTCTCACCAGGCCTCTCCCACGGCAGACATGAGGAGAAGTACTACGGGGACACCCATTACATGCAGCTGCACAGAACGCCTGAATTCATTGAGTTCAGCCCCAACGACAACTCAAATGTGACGATCTTGTGGAAACGGGGTGACCGTCTAGTCACATTGGACAAAAAGTTCATGATGGCGGCTAGCTACTTTGCAATAAATAAATTAACTCAGAAAGACAGTGGTCGCTACATAATGAGAGACAAAGATCTGAAAGAAATCTCCACCTACACACTTGAAGTAAAAGGTGAAGATCCTTCTTTGCTCTCATTCTATTTAATTTTCTATCCCAGCACTTCTTTATGTCAACACACTGTGGCTGTCACACTCTTTTCTTAGTCATTTGGTTTTAAGCATTTTAATATTAAATTGACTGTCAGTTAGTATAATATTATGGTTGCATGGCAATGTGGGTCAAGATAATACTGTGTTTATCAAAATTATCTCTCAAAAAAGAAGACACCAATTAATTTTCCTTAGAATCTAAAGTGTTTATACTCAACATGGTATGAACCAATTGTCAGGGAGCTAAATAAGGCTTTTTTGACATGGGGATAAATCAGTAACACAGTCATGGAGGACCTCATTTAAAGGAAATCCTTTGGAACATATGGATGAAAACAGCATCATTGAAATCAATTGTAACTCAAATCAATTTAAAAGAACAGTTCCACATTTTGGGGAATCTGATTTTTCACTTTCTTGCTGACAGTTTAATGAAAATATTGATAACTCTCATGTCTATACAGTAAACATGAAGATATAGGAGTTGTTTAGCTTAGCTTAGCACAACGACTGGAAACATCAGGAAGAGATAGCCTGTCTAAAGGTTACAAAATGTTTGCTGCAAGTTTAAGGGGGAGTTGTGAGCCAGATAGGTGCCTGTCGGAACCTTTGGACAGAGCTCGGCCAGGTGTTTCCCTGTTTCCAGTTTTCCTGCTAAGCTAAGCTAACCATCAGCTAGTGGTAGCTTCATATTCCCCACTGAAGGTCCACTGATGGTCGAGGCAGACGGCCGCCCACATGCTTGCTAATGCTCTTATTAAAGTTGAATGAGTGTGGTCTCGAGCTGCTTTATGAAAAGTGTCATGAGATAACTTTTATTCCTCCAATGTTGAGCAAATAACAAAGTTTCAGCTGATTACAGCTGCCATGCTATATGAAACCAAGACTAAACGTGAGCAGAGTTTGATACTCAAAAGATTTTGCGATATCACTTTGATATACTCTCTTTTTTGTCTTCCAGCAATCGCAAAGGGATATTATCGGAAACCTGGTGACCGCTTCACCTTCACCTTTCGCCTGGAACCAAATTCCTGCAACATTTACTTCTTCCCAGAAAGCGACAATCAACCGGAAGAGTTGACGATTAACATAGTTCATCAAGGCAGGCTGCAGGGGGGTTTGGATGAATCTGCTTGCGCAGGGTTTGATCTGTTCAGGCCATGTGGGATTTCAAAAAAGGTCCTACAGATGTCATGCAGCGGACGCTATGAGATCAGAGATCAGAATGACGACACAGCCTCAGTGGTGTCACTGAAAATTAGTCGTAAGTAACCTGTGTGTTTTTTAACAAGTGTTAGATGACTGTGTTTTTGAATGATCACCTTGTCAAAAAATCCTTATATTTAATGAAGTAATAATACTTCAGAATCAACTTGTTAACTTACTTCAAATAGCTTTCTAGCCTAAAGCGTTCATAGTTTTATCCTTTGCAGAGTACAGCGGCTTTCACCCTGTTAACAGTTGAAAAGCATCAGAAAGTCGTTAGAAACCTGCTGCAACATAATCTGCTTCTCCACTGTCCATTCATATGCTCACTTACTGACCAGTCTGACCATCTGCTTTGGCTTTTGGTTTAAATTAATTGTAGTTAACTGATTGTCTCCAAGGTTCACCATTCAAACAGGGAATGTTTGTGTAAAGCGACCAATGGAGGAACTCAATGAGTGCAAACCGATGCACACAAGATGGAAGAAGTGTATCTAGACATATTTTGGAGGAAATCCTTTGGAAGATATGAACATATGGACAAAAACCTATCATCATTTAAATCCATTGTAAGTGACATGCATTTAAAGGAACAGATCCACATTTTGGAAAATTTGCTTTCTTGCTTAGAGTTGAATGAAAAGATTAATAACACTCATATCTTTACAGTAAACATGAAAATATAACAGCTGAATGCTTAGCTTAGCTTAGCTTAGCATAACACAAACACTGGATACAACAACAATCTTCTCACCTAACTCTCAGCAAGAAAGCAAGTAACTAATTGTACCCAAATGTAGGATTATTCCTTCAAGCTGATCACAGCTGCCATGCTGTTAGAAAGACAAAACTATAAACTGTACTGGAGGAGTGTTTGGTACTCAGAACATTTTGGGTCTTGTGCGTCCTGTCTTCCAGAAATCACAAGGACCTTTGAACAGAAACCTGGTGACCTCTTCGAATTCACTTTTGATCTGGAACCAAACTCCTGCAACATTTACTTCTTCCCAGAAAGCGACGATCAGCCGGGAGAGTTGACGATTAACATAGTTCATCAAGGCAGGCTGCAGGGGGGTTTGGATGAATCTGATTGCACAGGGTTTGATCTGTTCAGGCCATGTGGGATTTCAAATAAGGTCCTCCAGATGTCATGCAGCGGACGCTATGAGATCAGAGATCAGAATGACGACCCAGCCATAGTGGTGTCACTGAAAATGAGTCGTAAGTAACCTGTGTGTTTTTTAATAAGTGTCAGATGACTGTTTTGTTGGGTTATTACATCATTATATAGATACTTTCTTTTATCTACCTCTTGGTGACATCTTTCTTTTATCCTTTAGGATATCCTCACACTCAAAACAGCAAATATATAAAAACATTCTTGCAAATTACACGATTGATCAGTTATCAAAATAGTTGGCGATACATTCTCTGCCCATCAACTAATTGACTGATTGTTTCAGCACTACCTTACGAGCCATCTCATATTGGTATTGGGGTTGGTACTTTCCTCGTCTCACTTTTCTGCTATTGCGTGAAGAGCTGCTGCTGTGGGAAGAGCAAGTCCAAAGAGAACGGATCTGAGACTGCTGCTGCTGAACCAGATGTTCAATACCAACAGGTAAGGCTACCTTACCTGTGTGTACAACCCTCTATAGTTAAAGGTCCTGCTGTTGATATCATAATTACCCATTGTGTTTCTGTTGTGTTCAAACCGCAGTATGACACTGAGCCTGTTGGACCGAGGTCTGACCAACTCATTGATCCCTCTGCGACACACTACCCCGATCCGCCTTCTTACACTGTGACTGACCCACTGGTTAGTGTGTGTTGTATTTCATAGAGATAACCTTTCTCTTGTTGGCTCAACACTTGAGCTCTGTTTATGCTCTTGCTCCTCCACAACTAATATGTCATGTGTTGCTTCACTCTGTAGGTACACGATCATCCTTCTGTGGATTTGCCGCCACCTTATTCTGAGGTAGAAAATACTTGATCAATTAAAGTGCAATTGTATTTCTCAACATCTATTTACAAACCACATTGGGAGTTTTTTAGTAGCTCTCCAATGTGTTGTTTGTGCTTGACAATGTTTCTCCAAATTAAATGTGCCCTGTGGAGTTTTGTGTGCGTGTCTTTGAGGCCAAACAAAGATTTCTAAAGATACATTGAAATATGTAAACACTTCATTTGTTCACTCACTCATTATCATGACATTACAGGAATAGTTTGACATTTTGGGAAAAATGGATATTCACCGGTGGCTGGCTTTTAATGGATTAAACCAGTGGTAAGCAACCTTAGCATAACCAATGGCACCCTGGCAATAAGTGTACAAGAGAGGTTTTTTATAATGTCAAAGTGCCCTTTTGTCCACATGCCAAAATGACCTCTTTCACATCCATTTGCATTTGCAAAGCCTGTTGTTTACAGTAGTTTTGATTCATTCTACTCTGCCTCTGATTGGCTCGGACTCGTTGCCTTCTTCGCAGAATTTGTTAGCTTTAAAGCTGATGATCAAGATTGGTGGAAGATTGGTAGAGTTAATGATCTCAGAAGTACTACCCCGAGCTTTCCACTTAGTACTTATTGTATTAATTTAGTTTGTTTCTGCACTGTACTTTTGCTCTGGTTTATGCTCTTAGATGCTTGTTTAAAAAAGGAGATGCACTTATGACTTCTGGTGACCTACCTACCTATGTTGAATACACTTATAAGTGGCTTTGGATAAAAGCGTCTGCTAAATGACTGTAATGTAATGTAATGTAACTCAGATGTGGATGTTTTCATAACGATGGCAGCCTTGTGTAGGGCTCTCTTATATAATCAAAATGTCCTGATTATGGGAGAAAATTGTTTTTTGAAAATGTTGCTATGCACGTTGCTATTCATGATCCTGAGAGGAGACGAGAGGAGTGCCATCACATCTCATCTATCTGTCAGCAAGGAATACAATTTCACAAAATGTTTGAAGGGAAGAGTGAAGACCATATTTTGCATCTGAATCAGTCCTTTTTATTTTTTTTGTTTTAAACAGAGACTTCGTACAGAAGGATCACTATTTAAAAACCAAAGACGAAAAATAACTTTTTGTCATAGTAGCCTACTGAGTGAATAGCTGCCTCATTCCTGCAGTTCTGTCAGGGACACATGATTTATTGCAGACCAGCTTGACTGTGAACATTTTCAGGGAAGAACCAAACATCAAGTAGTCCTATCTTTGGAAAGTTCTCTGTATTTAAACGTGTTAAACAAGTCCTCATTGCACTTAAGTTACTTGCACCTTTGCTTGCCGTTCTCCTGCATGGAATTCAGCTTGCAGCTCAAGTTCAGTTAAAAACTTGTAAAATCTGATGCTTGCATTGTAGTTTAGTGTAGATTCTGAATTAAAATGAACTTCAAATGAGCTGTAGATGTCAACTAATATTGATACATAGTTACTGTATTTAATTTGCTCAGGTAAATCACACAAACATGTCTATGTGTGTTGAAGTCATATTGTATAAATATAAATAAGACGGTTGCCTTTTCCTATTACATATTTTCAATGCCATAAAAACAACTCTGTATTACACGTATGTCAACATTGTACCGTAAGTGCATTACTTTAAAAGTCTAACTTAATATGAATCAATATATTTGGGACACACACACACACACACACACACACACACACACACACACACACACACACACACACACACACACACACACACACACACACACACACACACACACACACACACACAGCCCTTTTAAGAACATGATATGTTGTTAAACATGTATGTATGACCAAACAAGTAATCATCTTGTGTATGTATTGTTGTGTATTTGGACTTTGTGTCAGGTGCATTAAATCTAATAGCACTCAACTATTTGGTTTGTATTTGTATTTTTTTCCTCTGTCTTCATGTCTTCAACACCACTTAACGGCTACTACAAGTACCACCCACCCAACATGTCACCACACAGCCAAAAGCTCATCCAAGCATATCAATTCCTTTACACCCCATGGTTCACAGAGGAATACGACAAAGCCTTTTGTGTGTCTGAGAGAAAAACTACAGAGACATAAATCTGTTTGTGTACGGGACAATGCCAATTATTTCTGGACATTTGCCCTCAGTGATCCTGAAAGTCTTTCTAAGTTTACCACATACTTGTGCTATAAGTAGGACTGCAGTAGAATAATGCCTTAATGTTTATGATGCAACATATATCTAGTTTACTTTTGATCACATAATTCAAAGGTTGAGATCTACGGTTACACTTAAATCTCTTTATTATATGCCCAGCACACAAACTATTTTTTTAAATTTCATAAATAATATATATGTATATACAGACAACTTCTGTGGGCAGAATCTACAGTAGTCCACATCACTTCCATGACTGCCCAAGGTCATCACTGTGAGTTAAAAAAACCCTAATAGTTCAGAGTAATATTGGTTATTCTGTTCTGTTTGTTTCTAAGATGAAACCTAATTAACACATTTTCTTCATTCAGAAAATCATATAATGTACAATCAATAACTAAAGATATACTTAATTTACAATGAGATGTATCACCATCTATAACAATTGGTATTTTAGCCTCTTTTCCAATTCTTTTATCACTTTGTAACCTGTAACATATACATTTGAACCCCTTGTTAGACATAATTTAATATGTTCCACTTTAAACATGAATGGGAATTCAATTATCACCATAAACGTACTGAACATGTTTATTTTAAAAACCACAATCAGTTAAAACTGTGTTAACCATACTTAACGTATTGGCTGAAATGTCAACAAAATAAGCGCAATGCACCTTTAACGCGTCACCGCGCTATGCGCTGTTCTCTCTTCGAGGTTAGCGTTAGCGATCTTTTTACAACATGTTTACAACGATACAGTATGCACCAAGGTACAATAACTCCGATCGCATTTTAATTAAAAATATTTGAAATGTAACAGTATGGTGTTTCATTCATGAATAAAGGTTGCGCTTCACTCACCGGAAACACTAATGACGCGACAGACGCTGGCTCCCCCACGGTCACAGCTGGGACTCTGACAAACGGACATCTTACTAGTGTTGACATACAGAAATAGTCATAATCTTTAGACTAGTATGTGATGTTTCATATGAAGAATATTTAGTTTAGTCGGATATTATCCATGCTGTAGAAGTGGATTGAGCTCCACTTGGAACAACATGCTACACCTCTACCATGCGTCATTCTAGCAGCCCTACTACTTCTTTTTTCAAACAGGACAAATCCAGTTTGTACCTACAGTTCTATCCAGAATTGCTTATTTGTTGTTTAGCCACATGGAGGCCGTTGAAACAAGTTGTGAGCAGAACACCCACATACTATATTTTCATATTTTAAGTTGTTGATAACAAACAGTTGCTTATTTACACGTTCAACATGACCTGGAGCAACATTATCCATTTGGTTGTGTTTCTGGCCACATCAGTGTACGTCTTTCTTTTAGCTCGGTTTGGATCTCCACTTGCTCCTGAGGGAAATTCAACTATACGGAGCTTCCATATAGTTACCACTTCCGTATAGACACCACATTAAACAGTTATTTGATCCATTGTAATTGTAAAGATACTCATTACAGCTTTAAAGTAAAAGGCTCCAGTTACACAAACTGTGTTCTTCTCATATTAGGTATTTTACTTTTACAATAAATTCAAATAATGCTTTTGTAAATGCATTTCAGTCTAGAATCAGCTCTATGTCTTTGTGTTGATGCAGTGAGTTGGTGACACTGTGAGTTAGTTTCACTGTGGATTCATATCTGGCCGACTTGGCACTCCACCACAGCAAAGAGTAGGAGGAAAGTGAGTTTTACTGCTGCAGAGTGAGCGAGCAGGAATGATTATTCTGGCACTGAGGTCAGGTTGTTCCACTCAGCTGGAGTGACAGTGGGGGCGACAACCATTGTTGTGAACTCGGAGGATCAAGAAGGCTTCACGTTAAATGAGCAGCAGGGAACCAACCAGGCACATGGGGACTTAACAGGCTGTAAACAGGCTACCGGTCAGCCTGGGTTGAATGTGGCGAGTTAAAACAGAAGTAGATGGCTGCTTGATACCGGATTGTTCCAGTTTCCCTGACAAAGCTAAACTCAACTATTGGATGGATTTCCATGACATTTGGTACATATAAATGGTGGCCATAGAATGAATCCTAATGACCCCCCTCCACCACAACTTTTTAATCCAAGTCCACCATCAGTTCAAATTTTATTCAATACTTTGGTTGATGACCTGCAAAACTAACAGCCTGAGCTGTACTTTGTTTAGTGCTAATTAGTGAATGTTAGCATGCTGGCCCGCTAGACTAAGATGGTGATCAGCATGTTAACTTTGTCATTGTGAGAATGTTGGCATGCTGACATTGTTTAAATTAAAGAATTATGTGAAATGTTGCCGTGATTATACGACTGTGGAAAAGACAATACAGAACAGATCGGACTTGTGGTATTATTCAATCATCTTGCTGTTGCAGCCTTTCACTACCTTTGTGTCTTTGATTACAGTTATTTATTATAGTAAAAATGTTCCATGAGGTTTCATAATTTAGGCATTTTCTTTTAGGTAAAACAAAGAACATTTCTGATTAAAAATCCCAGAGGTTACTTTATTTCCCATATAGTTTGACACACGCATACAGAAACCATCAATGTTACTGTTTTCATAACCGACATTACCATCACCGTTGTCCATCTGTAACTCCTTTCCCTCCACCCTATACGGCCCACTATTCCCCTTTCCTCTTCTCTACTACCTTCACCCGGCCCTCCAGAGAGCTCAGCCGGTGCTCCACTGCACAAGTCTTTTCAGAGCAAGAAGTGAGCAGAGTCAACAGGACGCATGCCAGCACCAGGCCGCCCAGTCGAACCGCCGTGGTGTCTGCAGTGGCATGCTTCTCAGTCACGATCAGTCCAAAAAGCCAGAGCGCCAAGACGGTCTTCACCACCCAGAACACCCGCCTGACCACACCGATCAGCAGACGGAGAGCGATGGTCAGCACCCAGTAGCCAATCAGGGCCACCAGACCCCACTGGGCAATGGCGGCTACGCCCTCTGGAGTGAAGAGGGGCGAAGTCAGTCCAACTGTGGAGGGAGGAAATCCAGTTTAGGCTTAATGTCATTAGAAGAATAAGGCTTGAAGATACCTGTCTGTTACTCAGGAAGTAACAGGAGCAAACATTCATACTATAAAAGGAGTGGCTGACAAACTGCCTGAGGGAGCGGCATGTCTGCATATTTTCACTTCAAACTTTCATTGTCACTGATCCTCTCTTACTCTTGTAAACAATTTGCAGAAAGCTCCACATACAGGAAGGTAAAAGTGAGCACGCACTCCGTAGCTCAGTCGCACACATAAATTCGGGCCATCCGGACACCCACCATCGAATCCTGTGACCCGGAGGATCTCTGTGACGTAAACAGCGATGACGTTCAGGCCGCTGGCAGCTCCTTCAGCAAGGAATCGGATCACCATCTCAAAAAACTGTGGTGGTGTGGAGGGAGGGTGGAGACTTTGTTATCACACAAGATAACTATGAAGAAAGGCAGCATTGTAATCATAATAATCATGCAGAGAACACAGATCGGTATGCAGAGAACACAGCCTACCTAGATTCTCATGGCTCCAAAGCACAGGCAGGTGGAGTATAATTAATTATTCTGGTATGAAACTCATTTAGATTGTACTGCTACTTAGCTGCACCTTAAGATAGATGAAGTGCTGTATTGTTGACTTGGACAAACAGCTGTGCATGCGAGTGACAGCTGGACACCCGCTCTCTATTCCTGTACAGTCTTTGCTGCTCACAACCCCCCAAAATCACACAGCACACACAAACATACACAGTGTAGCCTCATCAGGCAAGGTCAAGGGTAGCCCAGTAAGTTGGACAAGTATCTAATCTGCACCTGTTGCACTGCACACTGGCACATACGTGAGAACTGTCCAGTATGTCAGAGCACGAGTCAAGTATCTGTCACTCCATTTCAGCATATGTGTGTTTAAATTGAAAACTGCTCTGTTTGGTAATATAAGGCTCAACTTCCCAACAGAGTACATATTTAATGTTTTAGTGAGGCTTCATCAAAGCCCACCTTTAGTGCTAAAGGCAGGCTGGTGGAGCCACAGACTTTTTTAGAAGGTGTCAAGCAGCCCATAAAGGACCATAAAATGGCGTATATATTATTTTCAGCTTTTATTCCAAACAAAGTCCGAAACGACACTATAGTTTTATTTCACTTGATGTAATCTCATATCAATGCTTCTAATTTGATTCACTTTTGAAGACGGTGCAGAGCAGAAACATCCAAAAGACTTTTACAGGAGGATAAAAAAAAAAAACTAACTGGAGGCAAAAGATCTGTACAATGTCCTGGCAGCTCCCAGTAAATTCAACAAAGCAACATTATCAGATGCCTGTCAAACACCTTGTTGAAAACAAATGTTGCTGTTACATTATTGGGAAATATCAGTGCGGTGTGCAGATCTTTTGACTAACTTTTACCCTGAGGGTTACATTTAATCACTATAACATTATTTTTATCCCCCTTTTAAACTGGGTTTTCTCAGTTGAAACAGAATCATGTAAAACCACATTCACATGGAATAACGCTATATTTCAGCTCATTAGATATGAATTTCACGTACACACCCTATATTTTGAGTTCAGAGCTACCACCTGAGCCATGTTGAACCACTTCAGCCTACTGTTTACCACTACAAAGCTCACAAGAAGGACTATATTGTGGCCTTTCATGCAATTACCACTGTATAGAAACACATAAAGCCACAGAGTCACTACAGTCATGCTCCTACTCTCTGCACTAACTTTAAGGTGACATGGACCAAACAGAGCCACAAGAGAGGACTCTGTTTAAGGGACCATGTCAGAGCAGGCTAGATGGAGACACCCAGGAAGGTTTCTTACCATGGCCACTTTATAGACGTTCTCCTGACCAAGCACTGACTCAAGAAACAACACTGCACGCTGGGGAAAAGGGAACCACAGCCGGGTGGAAGTAGGGAGGCAGAAAAGTGCATGAGTGAGGGGTGGGGTGGGGTGGGGTTGGGGGGGGGGCATGGATATAAGAAGACGTGAAACGAGGGCAGAGAAGATGAGGGGATCAGGGGAGGGATTAACAAGTTGAGGGGCATGGGGAGAGGAATGTGTGCGAGGGGTGAGGGGATGGATGGAGAGAGATGACAGGGTTGGAGTTGAAAATTAGTTTACAGTTATAGATCAAGAACAGTGACAGAGCAAACAGTTAAGACATCCAGGAAAATAGGATGTTAAAACAATTGAGAAAAAGAGGAGAGTGTAGAGCCACTTCCTGGTGGAAAGAGACATCGTTGCTATCAAGCAGCGGCGCACCTCCTCTCTGTAACGTTACCTCAGCAGCTGACCGGATCACACCGCTTCCCACCACTGACTCCGCGTACCGCTGGAGCTCCCGGCAGGTTCCGGTGATCAGAGTACCGAGAGTGACCGTCGGTGGGCTCTCCCCGGCCGGCTTGGCCTGCTCAGCTTCAGCTTCAGCTCCAGTCCAGCCCAGCAGCAGCACTACCACATAGGTGGTGAGGAAAAACCGAGCCGTGGCACACCCAACGCGCCCAGAGCCAGACGAACAAAAAGTCATTGTTGAGGATTTGAGAACAATAGGGGGATAAAAGATATGTGCTAAAAAATGTATGTGCACAGGTTAAAGCTGCAGCCCAGAGCAGAGCTCGTGTTCAATGACTGTAAATCAAAGACTTAAAAATGGCTTCTGTAGAGAGCCAGTCATCGGCTACAGAGCGGGTTCCTTCACACCACGCTGCAGCTCACAACAGGCAGGGCAATGTTAAGAACCGCGCCAGCTTTAAATGAACACACCGACTGATTCAAGCGTGCAATTAGCAAATTAGACAAAATGTATTGCGTAGTGACTCAAAAATAATCTGAGAATTTAATTATAAACTTTGGCAGCGCTGGAAATATCCAATTTAGGACCGCTCAGCTCCGCCAAGGACACTCCCCGGCATTAACAGCGGCTATATTTGGTAAGAAACCGTTAAAGGCTTAAGATCCAGCAGCGACCGAGATACTAAACAGTCCGTGGAGATGCAGCAGAAAGTAATTAAAAAAAAATATATAGAGAAACGTCTCCGGAAGTTTTCTGTTGCAGCTTTTCGCGTGAAAGAAACGCGGTGACGTTGGGGACCACGAGTCTCCTAAAGCTTCTTATTTCGGCTCCGAGCTCCACTACAGTCAGGTTTGGCGTTTCTTTGTCTCCAAGCTTGCATCAAATCTCTCGATGGATTATGTTGCACAGCCTTCAAAACACGGCGCTCCCTTTCCTTCCAGCGTTTCTGACGAGTTTCCAGTAGACTATGCAAACACGTCTGGTGTTCAGGGAGGAGGAAGAGGAGGAGGGCTCTCTGCACACGGATGAACAGAGATTTGCACACTGGGAATTGTGGTTCACCACTCACAGGTCACAGGTCAAATGTTAAGATTACTCACATGGGTTTCATAAGAATTAGTGACTGAAAAACAAGTGAGGTGGAAGCAGAAGCCGGACAGTTCAGATGTCACTTTAATAACTAACAGACTAATCAGACAGCATAAAGTCAGATTTGAGAGATTTCAGTACATTTTGGGGCAAGAAGTTTTCATATATATAAAAAAAAAAATTAAACAATCACTACACAGTATGTACACACACACACACACACGCATCAACATTATGCAAACATCAGCTGTGCTCTGTTTTCTCACTGTAATCATATTTTTCTTTGTATTCTGGTTTGTTCTCACACACACACACACATCCACCCACCCGACCTCCCACACAGACACACAACACTCGGCATGTGATACAAACTCGCAGAAGCTTTCCTCTGCATTCCTCCTGCATCAGTATCTGAAAACATACAGTCAAGTAGTAGATACTGGATGGGAGAAGCCGCACTCAGTCAGTGTTAACAAAAATAAAATATGAAAGCGTTCAGTTCAGAGCATCACTGCGAAGCTGGAATGATCTGGAGATATCACACTGATGGTGTCCTGTACACACACACAGGAGCAGAGGAGGAGGTACATGTTCAGAGCAGATATGTGAGCGCAGTGGTGAGTCTCACTCCCAGGCACCTTTTTGTACGACTGCTTTTCTTGTTGGAGCATTTTCCTTGCTAGTATCCACGGAGGGAAACGGCGGCTTCAGCCGATGTATATGCGGTGGAAGTCGTTCGCGCCGAAGGCGGCGTTGCACTTGGGGCACTTCCTCTGGCGTGTGTCGTAGCGCGTCTTGACGCACTCAAAGCAGAAGACGTGGAAGCACTTTGTCAGTACAGCATCCTTCACCCGAGAGTTGCAGCACGGACACGTTAAGCGTGCCTGGGGGAGGGAGGGAGAGAGAGATGGGGGAGGGAGAGAGAGAGAGAGAGAGAGAGGGGGGAGGGAAAGGTTTGAACAATAAACTGAAAAGCCATTCTTGTTCTGAGCTGAGTGGTTTTGAATGAGTGGACACAAATATCTTCCAGCTCAACTGCCCTTCAGCAGCTACACTGATTTCAGGAACACATCACATGATATGAAAGGCTGATTATAGCTCCGAATGTGGCCTTGAAGGATTCTTAACCATGCAGAGTACAGAGAACAGTTGACCCACAAATCTTGTGGTATGGCAGTGCACATCAGAGCATTTGGAGCACTCATCATGACGTCAAACCACTTCCCCTTTTTACGACCAAATCTGGAAAAAAATCTGAGCACGATCCATTTTGAGCTGCAGAAATCTAAATGGACGTTGACTACACAAACTACTCTTTGCAAAAGTTAGTTATTTCGAATGTGTGTTGTTGAGTTTTTGCACAGTTGGTCGGAATTTTAAGTGCATGTTCCTGTCAAAACTGTGTGATCACACTGGCAGCTGGTCTCCTTTGCTGGAATCCACAGTGATACAGATTACTCTGGTTCATTCAGTTAAGCTGCCTACTTACGAGAGAAACAGAGCCCTGAGAGCCCCACTTATTTGTTTTCTTGCAGAGAATTAGATGAGAAGATTGTACCACTCTTGTGTCTTTACGGTAAATAGGAAGAACAAAGACAAAGAAGGTTTTACTGGGGGTGGACTGAAGTCTGTGTGTGTGTTTCCCTGCAACTGCTCAGAGCCAAGAAAAGCTCTTATGACATGTTAACTAATGAACGTTAGAAGTGCCGGTGGATTTTATCACCTTTGGACAGAGTCGGCTAGCTGTTTGCCCGGTCTCCAGTCGTTGTGCTAAGCTAAGCTAACCAGCTGCTAGCTGTAGCTTAATATTTAGCATACAGACATGAAGGTATAAATCTTCTAATGTGAAAACGGGTTAGTGTATTCCACAAAATGTGTGGTGGTGTAAAATGTACGTGCTCTTATGAATTTCCTAAAGCAGAAGTGAAAAAAGGATTTTAAAAAATATATATATTCTTTGTATTACAGAAACCTACCTTATAATCATTGATTTCTTCATTTAGGATATCATCTCCATTGCTGATTTTCTCAGCTGGTTTCTTGGCCTTCTCGATCTTTCCCCTTAGTTTGGAGATGTCCTCCTGAAACACGGTCAGAGTCAACAGCTGTAACCGAGGTTATGACCGCAATAATCCTGAGCAAGATATTGGAACTTCCTACCATCACGTGAATGCACTACATGAAACTAACAAACGGTAAGCCTCACAGTGAAAATGTTTGTGATGTGGAACTATTTCACCATTTCAGTACCGGACAACCAAACGGGGCCATAGCTATATCGCCTACATACAGCGAGGAGCAAACAAATCATCCCATAAGTCTTATGACAGTCAAAAGAATAATTTGTTCTTCCTGTGTTAACTACAATTTCAAACAATTGTTGCCAATATGCTTTAAACAAATGTAATTGTGTGTTGGGACAATGCCTTGTCTTTTAAGTCCATGCACTTGTTGACATTGTACGGCTTGAGTGTATTTGTGCGTCCGTGTGTATATTGATACCTGTGCTCGTCGAGCGTTAAAGGACTCCTTCTCCCTGGAGATGCTATTCTCTATGACTTCCTCTCTGACCAGGTTGAGTCTCTGCTGAACCTGCTCCAGCTGAGTTCGCATCTCCTCCGACAGCAACGCAGACTCCTGAGCCTGGAGGACGACAGACAGATGTTGGTATTTTAACCTTAATGGCGATGCATTTTCTTCTCATACTGTACCTTTGTGTATAGTATCTGAATGTGTGTTTAGGAACAACTGCGCATATCTAAATGTCATTACAGTTTCATTTCATTCCTCATTTAACTCTGCAGCTGTGGCTCCTGAACGATGCGTTACCTTGCGTTTATTCATGTCCAAAGCTTGTGTTCGAAGTGCCAGCTCTCTCTCAGCAGTGCTGATGGTGCCCTGCAGAAGGCGTTCCTTTTCCTCGAGCTTCCTCACCACCTGCAGCTGGGCATCAACCTGACAAAAAAAAAAATCATCATGGTGAACAAAGATTTAAGAAAAAGACGACAAACCAGAAATTGAGAAAACAAGTAGAAGCAGACACACAAACAAAGTAATAGTGAAGAGCAAAATGTGCACTGTGTAGACTTTATTTCAACTTCAATGGTTCAATGTAATCCCTAGAGCCTTCAATTAAAGGAACTGCCGGTGGGGATAACTGACATTTAACTGTATCACAACACCCGCGTGTTCAAACTTGCAAATCGCCCCTTACGGTGTTGCCTGGTGGCTCACCTGAGTTTTTAAAGTGAGCAGTTGGTCGGCCAGCTCCTCCTTCTCCTCTTTTAGCAGCTTGTGGATCTGGTTGGACTTGATCCGCTCGCTCATCAGCTTGAAGTTGGCGTCGTCTTTTTCTCTGAGCTGCTGCATCAGGCGAATGTTTTGTTCCTGCATGTCCTCGAAAGCCTGGCCCGTCACGTCCATCTCGCTCAGCAGCGCGTCCTCCTCCTGCAGAGGGAGCAGTGGAGGCGGTAAGAGTGTTAGAGAAATTTAAAAAAAAGGAGGGTTTTGTTTGTGCATAGTTAGACAATGACCAGCTCACACACCTGTTTTGCTATAGAGAGCTTCTTGTTGAGGATATCAATCTGCTCCTCCACAGAGCGGATCTTCCTCAGAGCCTCTTCGTCTGCCATTTTCTTGCCCTCCCTCCTCTCCCTCTCCTCCAGCTCCCTCAGCCTCTGCCGCAGCTCCTCTCCCTGGAATCAGCATTGTTAATATGGGACTGCCACACACACACACACACACACACACACACACACACACACACACACACACACACACACACACACACACACACACACACACACACACACACACACACACACACACACACACACACACACACACACACACACACACACACACACACACACACACACACACACACACACACACACACACACACACACACACACAATACAACAACTTTAACAACTTCTACAGTGTGCAGTGTTGATCACCTCGGACTTGGACTTCTTCTCTGCAGCCATGAGCTGGACTTTGTCCCTCTGCTCCTTTGGTGCTGAGCGGTACATGTCCAGCAGCAACTTCATCTCCCTCTGGGACTCCTGTGCTTTCCTGCACAGTGGACGAAGAGTCTTTAACAAAACTATCGCCATCATCCAAGGCCATGAATCAATAATAATGCACAATGTTTTTGAAATGAAGATGAGGGATGAAATAATTGTAAACGCTTATTGTTTACCGGCCACATACTGAGACAAGAGTGTACTATTCCCTGCGAGGCCCTGCTGTGGTGCGTGGATTATATTATGTCTTCTTTAAAAACATATCAACACGGCTCAGACTTTCTCTTCCAGAAGGAAGGCAAATACATTATGTTAAAATCAAGTTTCCCAAAATCAAAAGCAAACACATTGTTGACAGTATTTGTGACAATAGTTTTCAGCTTCTATGTTTTCTTTGGAATGTGCATTTAGTTGATATATTTCTATGTCTTAATGTGGCCATCTATGCAGACTATTCAGTGATCCAGCATGATTGGATGACAGTATCATTAACCAGCAGGCCTCATAGTTTTTCCTTTTCTGTCTGGTAGTTTACAAAAAACCAACATCCACTAAAATAAAAACCAGCTTCCACACGTGCAGCCTACTTGAGTTCAGCTCGGACGATCTTCAGCTGCTCCATCTCCTTCCTCTTCGAGCCTCCGACCACAGACAGGCGCTCCCCGGCTGACTCCTCAGGCTGGCTGCTGCTCCCTGGTTTGTCCTTCTCTTCCTTTATCACACTGCCGCGAGTCGGCCTCTCTCTCTCCTTTTCCCGCTCTTTCTCCTCTTTCTTTACAATGTCCTTTTCTTTCTTTTCCTCCTTCTTCTCCTCTTTCTCCTCCTCTTTTACTGTTGCTTCAGGTTCAACTCCGGGCTCCGTTTTCACAGAGGCTCCTAAAGAAAAGCAAAAAAAAACAATTGTCAATCAGAACAATCCTAAAATGTCTTAATAAGTATCATAAGGACACTGGGATATCAGTAAAAATAAATCGTCGGCCATCTTGGTGTTACCAGTGCTGCTGGGTGTGGAGGAGCCGTTGTCCGGCTCCGTCTTGACTACAGGTTCTCCAGAGAGGGCTGGGGTAGAAGGAGAGGTTGTTTCATCCTTCACGTCCATCTCTGTGCTCGACTGGGACTGGAGGATGGCGTTTCCCTTTGAAGCGCGGACCTAAAGAGGCAACAGATGAATGTGTTTATGTGTGATGTGCGGTTGTACTTTACAATACTATACCAATCAGTACAGTAACACTGTGAGAATGACCTATGACTATTCAATGTCCTAAGCTGGTGAGAGGTGACTGCACATGTTTCTGTTAGTGACCTACCTGGTTGAGCTCAGTTTGTGACTCTCTCAGTCTGATCTTGAATTTCACCACTTCTCCCTTCATCTGCTGATTGTGGGTTTGTAGCGTGCTGATCAGGTGACGCATCTCCCTGTTGATAGGACCTGAGCGGGAAAAGGCCGGCAGAGATGAAGGTCGGATTAGGAATGTGAACCTAGTTAGTTTGTCAGCGAGGTGCTGATGTGAATCTAAGTTATAAAGCATGTTCAGCACAAATCATGCACCTAATTCACCATGCAACCCCAGTTCTGTTAGTTACCTGCTTGCTCGTTGGCAGCGAGAGTCTGTTCAAATTCGATGCGCAACATTTCGTACTCCTTCCTGACCTGAGCCAGTGTGTCCTCCAGCTGAAAGACTTCTGTACGAACCTTCCTCTGCAGAGCCACCTCATCATTCTGCACACAGAGGGGATGAGAGTAAGAAAAGGACGCTCACACACACACACACACACACACACACACACACACACACACACACACACACACACACAACATACACAACATACACAAAAGACACACTTACCTCCATGTGCTCCAGCTGTCGAAGCCTTGCTGTCCTAGTAGTGTTGAGACGAGCGCGCGTCTCATCTAACTGAGCCTTGAGAATCAGAGACTCGTTGTAGAGCACAGAAAATTGGGACTGCAGGCAGCGATACTCCGAAGTCTCTTTTACCATGCCTGCTGCTCGACTCACCAGCTCCGCCTGAGAGGAAGAGAGGCAGAAGCCAAAGAAATACTAAATATTTAATACAACAAAGTACTGACTTGCTTTTGTAAGGTTCAACAGGGAGATTTCTAGGTTAACATTTACACGGAGGCACTATTTTTTTTTTTACAAGAATCCTTTTGGCTGAATGTCCCTCTTTTTGTACTCTCCAGAGCAGCGAATTTAAGTTCTAGGTGTAAGAATAACGTGATCCATTAAGGAGTCAAAAGAATGGCGTGTGAGAAACACAAGTCCACCTTCATGTTGTTGTTCTCCTGGTGCACACTCTGAAGGTCCTGCTGGAGCTTCTGCAGCTCAACGAAGCGGTTGTCTGCCAGCTCCGTGTTTTCCTCCATATCACTGTTCATTTCTTCAAACTTGACAAGAGAGAAGTCAAAAAGTATGCAAAGTAAGGCATCGACAGAAAAGCTACAAAATCACACCTTTGTCTTAATGATCAAATACAATTCATACCTTTCTCTTGTTAATAGTGATGGTCCCACAGACGCTGCTGGCCTCCCCACACACCTTATAGCCTTTGCTGTTCACCTGGGATGCATTACAGGGAGTGTTATAACATGCCTCAATACAACAGAAACATATGTTATATATATATATATATACACACACACACACACACAACACTGTCACGGAGAGCATCCTCACCCTCTCCAGTATCTCGATCAGGTGTGCATTCAGTCTGTTCTCTCTGCGGCGGATCTTCTCCATGTCCCACTGGAGCTCCTCGATCAGAACCTGCAGCTCGCTGACTCGCTGGTCTGCTTTGTTAGCAGCGCGACCCAGAGGCCGGGACTGGACAAGACAGAGACAACACAGAGACTTGACACCACACACACACAAGGGCTAACAGAAACATAATCCTTCCTAAGATATTACTCTTCAACAAAGCAGCTGTTACTAGCAATTTCCAAGATTTACACACATTTTTGTGACTTTTAAGGTTAGCTCAACCTGAGAGGGGAACATACAGCAACATTGAATAGGGAAGGGAATAGGAATTGTACCTCGCTCGTCATGTGACTGTGCTTCTGCTTAAGGTCCTCAGTCAGCTGTAGCAGCTGCTTGTTTTCGCTGGACAGGAGAGAATTCAGTTTGGAAGCTGCCTGCCATAGACTTCCCTCTGGAAAGAAAAGTAACAATATCGCATGTTATGGGTGTAAACACAAACTGACTCGGCCAGACTACGTCTTCCTCCACTAAAACCTTCGTGCTTTTATCTCACCAGCACCAGAGTCCAGCTCTGCCTTCAGTTGGTCCACGGTGCTCTTTAGACATTCGTAGATCTCCACCACGTGCCGGGCCTGCTTCTGGCTGGACTCCACTCTCTCCTGAAGCTCAGCCTCCATCTCCTCACTGCTGCTGCTCGCCAGCGTTGCCAGGAAAGAGTTGGTTGTCTCTCCCTGGTGGTCTGAGGGAAAACAGCAGGAAAGAGGGTTTAGGTGTCTGGTATGTTAAATCAAACATCAACAGGTTATTGCTTTCAAAGTCGTAATCCTGTGTTAGCTCTTGTCTTTACTTCTGTCCTTAGCCCGCTCCTGGTTGGAGTCGCCATCAGGTTCTGGAGTTTCGGGTTTCAGGCTCCGTCCCTCACCTGCCAGAGATTTCTCAGGTTCGCTGCTTGCTTGGTCATAACGCCTGATGGTCAGTTGAACGTTTTCATCAAACTGAAGGAGAGAGAAGGGCATCACATTTAGACTCTTACATCTTTATCGGAGAGGCGACTGTTAACAAGTGATTTTTTTGCTTCTGTGAACTTGTTCACCTGGTTCCAGTATCTGTTGAGGATCAGCAGACTGGCATCATCAGTGGCCTGGCGGGTCTCCAGTCTCTCAATTCGCTCTCGCAATTCATCCTCAATCACCTGCGAACCAAAAACCCAAGAGATGAACCTCACTCCAAGACAAGACAGTGCGTAACGGCCGCTTCCAGTGTGCGTGTATATACAAATTGGAGAGTAGATGTACCTGTCTTTGATCAAGAGATTCTCCCAACTTTCGGTTTTTAGCCTGGAGAGCTTTGATGTCTTGTTCTTCCTAAAAACAATGAATTCAAATATGAGTACAAAAATAAAAAGGAGCCAAACAGACAGACTTCTGAGGTGAACATATATTAGCTGTAGTGGATAATAAAAAGGGCCTCACGGAGTTGGACACTCCTCCCAGTTTGATGACCGTCTCCACCGCAGTGCTACCTCCGGCAGCTGCGCTGACACCGGGAGCTCCGTCCTCTCCTTCCCTCTCCCTGCGCTTCTCTGGGGGGGCGCCGGAGGACGAGGGGCCGCTTGGGTCAGCAGGACGCTTCTGTCCCGACATCCTCAGACTCCTGAAATAAAGCAGAACGTGTCAGTTAAAGAACTGCGGAGGACTGTTGAGATTCAAGTGGTTCAGCTGGATGAACGACACATCTACGTTATGTTGAACATGTAACGTTAGCTAGTTCACGTTAAGGTGCTCGAAGATCTTAATGTTTACTCTGAAACCGTATTAATCTTAATGCTGAGCAGTCGAAACAAAGACACACAAAACAATGCATCACATTATAAAACTCGAACAAGCTGATTGAATCAGTCAATGCAACGTTAAGCTACGTTAGCTGTTTGCTAACGTAGCTTAAAATGCTGTTGGTGTTCATGGGAACTGTATTCTGACCCGATAGAATAATGCATTTATTGTGTAATATGTTGAGTATCAACAACACTTAACCGAAGTCTTACCGCTGGTAATGTTACGAGTTTTGTGATATTAACTAAAACTGTTTGTCGCTGTTGATGTTGCGGCTCCCTGCCTCTCGGAAACGGAAGTGTGAACGCTTTTTGTGGGACAACCTTCAGCGGACATTACGCCACCTACCGCCGTGGAGGGAACCAGCACCGTTAAACATTGGCCCAGTCCCAATGTTCCCTCAAGGCCTTAAACATTGACCCAGTCCCAGGTCCTTCCTAAGATCTTAAACATTGACCCAGTCCCAATGTCCCCTAAGGCCTTAATAGGGACTCACTGACGTTACCTGGTAAATGGTTGAGTGTGAGAGACTGTGAAATGGTGTAAATATGAATGGGACAGCACTTTGCTGCAACACATACAGTATATGTACAATTGTGGGTATTTATTATATACTTTTTACTCCCTGATTTGAACGACTTCCAGGCTCTTTCCTCACAAGATGAGCGGTAATTGTCAAATGATCTATTTGCTTGTTTTTGTCAAAACAGCTTCAAAGACAAAATTAAATATTTGATGAATAAATCTGTGTCATATAATCTCAGCTTTCCATTCCTCTGATTTCATGTGTTTTTATGTTCCATCTTTAATCGTTAATATTTCCATGTAAATGTTATTTGCCAGGGTGAACACACATGTGCCATCCTCTTTGTTTACCTTTTTTTTTAAATGTCTCCATGCTTCCACTGGTAACCCTGTGTTCAGCGTCACATTGCTATGGATTGTGGATAATTCCCTTGGGCAAAGTCTGCAGACATTTGGATTTACGGAAAGGGTTCATAAAGGGCTCAAAATGTCTGCGAGAGAGCCCTCAAACACTCAATGATTTAACAGTGGGACAGCTCTTGAGGGGACCCCACAGGTCTGAGGCCCCTGGGAAGTTGCCCTCTCTTGTGTTGTTGCGGATCGAGCCCTATCGCATCATATAGAGTGCATAATATAAATTCACTAGATCCCAAATCATTGTAATATAACCCAAGAAAGTGAAAAGCCTGTAGCTAAATTAAGACAGCCATTTGTTATGCACATGGATTATTCCCGTTTCTTGAAACTACTGAGACAAATCAGAAATGTCCAAATCCAATTTACAGTAGATACTTTGTGTTGCTGCTGGGTTGGATTGCAACTCCCAAAGATCTGTACATCTATGAGAGTTGCAATGCTTGGGGATATTGTAGCAATTATTGTGCAACCAAAAACAACAACACCAAAATTCCTCCGGTGCTATCTTTTTGCCCTTTTCTGCTCTTTTTCAGTCCTTCTGGACAGAGCCTGAGCACTATTAAAGAGTACATTGCAACAGGTGCAGAGTCCAGGTTGTGTAAAAGTAGGCCTACTTAATTGTGAGTTTCAGATACCTCAGCCTATCAGTTTAAATATCCCTATCTGCTAAGGTCACTCATGGACCGATGAGAGCATTACAAAAACCACATGTTTTTTTTGGGCAGTTGTCAGCAATCGATTGGAAACTGTTTATGCATGACGTGCTTGACAAGCAATGTGACGCTTGGGAGAGATACACTCGCATGAAAAGGCATGTTTTTCTGTTGTAACTAAGGGGATATTTCCGTCCAATAAATGAACTAGGCTGACGCTTTGTCCTATTCTATTGTGATTACACACTTTATCTGTAAATGAGTAGATTATAATGACATAAAATAAAAGTTGAAGACTGTCCACATCCCAGAAATGTGGACAGTCCTGATCAGAACTAGATGCATTTCCTAATTACATTAAATTTTAGTTATATTTATTCACACAGGTTTAAATATAACAAACAAGGAAACAATACAAATTGATTGATCGTCTTTACCTAAATAATATTAAAACAAATGCACACTGTTATATCATAAATACATTATATGATGTGAAGGACTTTGGAAGGTGTAATTTAATCAAATGAGAAAAAGTTTTACAAATGTAAGATTTTCCTTTATGAATTGTATCTTGGACATTAACGTGCATATCTGGAACATTAACACCACATATTAGCGTAACTAAATGAATCCCATCCACCATTTTGGGATTGGAAATGTCTTCTGAATACTCCCGAATAACACAAACAGACAGTATCACATGCTGTTGTAATCTACACCAGGAAAACGAAATAAAGAAACCTGAAATGCAACATTGCAGCATGCTTCTCTTATTACATCTCGTTTTCTCAAAGTGTACATCGAGCAAAAAGAAAAAAAGGAGGCGGGTTGTTTCAGGTCTGATGCTCGTGCATGACAATCTTGTTTTCGTACACACACACAATGTTCCCGAGCTGTTTTTAAATTGTTTTACTCATCCGCCCAGTCAGGTTCTGATGTGTGCTTAAAGTCCACAAACGAGCATTGATGACATATCATGCAAACTACGCCCCTGTCTGTCCGACCTGGCCAATTGCGTTCCCGGGGTGACGCACGCCCCGCCACATCACGACCAGCGCCTCCTCCGCAGCGTCAAACAGGCAATAAATACAGCTTTATGCTCAGTGTTCGACCTCCTCAACCAGTCAAATTACTGCTGTCAGGCCAGCTGCTGCCACTTCTGTTGACTTCGCTGTTTGACAAAGCTCCAAAGTAAGACGTGTTTTCTAGTTTTAAGCTTTTGCATTCTGTGTCTGTCGCTGATTCCCACTTGTTTTCATGAAAAGTGATTTCGCCTGGTTTCTGAGAGATTAGTTTGCTCTGCGTCTCCGGGTTTCCTCATGTTTCCAAGTGTGCAGCAATGGAAGTAATGTTGCAGTTATGGATTTAATATGCACGTTTTCAATACTCTAAACTTTGCAGTACTTCATAAATGGGCGATTTAGTTGATTGAACTATATTGTAATTCGTGGCCTTCATATTATGCTGCAGGCCTATTTTGTGCTATTTATATTATCCCGTCTAATGCAGAAAGTATTGGAAAACGTCATGTAGGCAACATTTTAGTAAATTACGAATTTAGGATGCACTGAATGCAGAACTTATCTGTTTTTGAAGGCCAAAGTTCAACCATGCAGGCCAAATATTTACAGAGGTGATGCAAGAGAAGCAGGAAGTCCGAGGCAACCAGAGGGGTTCATTGTTTGATTGGGGGAAAAAAAAATCTTCCTCATACTTCAGTCTTTCAGAGTTTCTAACCAACTGTGAATGAACTTGTTTCTGTCCTCTAGGATGACTCATCAGTTCCCATCCCTCACTCAGGAGCTGAAGAAGGAGCTCGCTGACATTGCTCAGAGGATCGTGGCTCCAGGAAAGGGAATCCTGGCAGCAGATGAATCAACAGGTGAGCCTCAAGTCGCAAGTTGTTTTTGTGTGTTTTGTGTGTGTGTGTGTGTGTGTGTGTGTGTGTGTGTGTGTGTGTGTGTGTGTGTGTGTGTGTGTGTGTGTGTAAATTATTTCCTTACCCTCTTCTTTCAAGGAACCATGGGAAAGCGTCTTGAGAAAATCAATGTGGAGAACAGCGAGGAAAACCGCCGCTACTTCCGTGACCTCCTCTTCTCCACTGACCCCTCAATCGCCAACTGCGTGGGTGGGGTCATCTTCTTCCATGAGACACTGTACCAGAAATCAGACAGTGGCAAGCTCTTCCCCCAAGTCATCAAGGACAAGGGCATTGTTGTCGGCATCAAGGTGAGGAGCCTAAAAGTGCAGATTGAGTCTAGCGGCATGCGCACGTCTTCCACATGTTGAACCTTGTATGTTTTGATTGTCTTGCTTTAGGTGGACAAAGGCACAGCTGCGCTTAATGGAACAGATGGAGAGACCACCACACAAGGTGAAAACAAATGTTTTTCTGCAAGCCCTAACTTAACTAACTTAATGCAGAGTGAGCACAACCACCACAGCATACCAACATTCTGTGGCTTGTTGTTTTTCCATAGGTCTCGATGGCCTCTCAGAGCGCTGTGCCCAGTACAAGAAGGACGGTTGCGACTTTGCCAAGTGGAGGTGTGTGCTCAAGATCTCAGAAAGCTGCCCAACAGCTCTCGCCATTGCAGAGAACGCCAATGTCCTCGCCAGATATGCCAGTATCTGCCAACAGGTGTGTGTGTGTGTGTGTGTGTGTGTACACGGTCATAGTCTCTAAAAATGACTGAATCAAAAATATTAGCTGCAAGTCATGTATTTTAAATTGCCGTCCATGTTCTCCACCAGAATGGTCTGGTGCCTATTGTGGAGCCAGAGATCCTGCCTGACGGAGACCACGACCTGCTGCGCTGCCAGTACGTCACAGAGAAGGTTGGTTAATGATCTTTGGCAGAGTCGGCCAAACCACCAGCAGTTGATATTTTGAAGCATGTGTAGTAATACATCTGCCTCTTCATGATTTAGGTTCTGGCTGCTGTGTACAAGGCTCTATCCGATCACCACGTGTACCTGGAGGGCACTCTGCTGAAGCCCAACATGGTCAATGCTGGACAGTCCTGCACTAAGAAGTTCACCCCTCAGGAGGTTGGCATGGCCACAGTGACCGCTCTGAGGCGCACCGTCCCTGCTTCTGTGCCTGGTGAGTGTCATGAGGCCAGCTTTTCCCTCAACAAGCAAGTTTAAGAAAAGCACAGAACTCGGTTCTCAGTGACACGCTGCTTTCTGTGTCTTTCCAGGCATCTGCTTCCTGTCTGGAGGCCAGAGTGAGGAGGAGGCCTCCACCAACCTGAGCGCCATCAACCAGGTGCCCCTCCATCGCCCCTGGAAGCTGACCTTCTCTTACGGCCGTGCACTCCAGGCCTCTGCTCTTGCAGCCTGGCAGGGCAAAGCTGCCAACAAGGCAGCTGCACAGGAAGCTTTCTGCAGCAGGGCCAAGGTTAGTCTCGGAGGGCATGAACAGCTATCACTAATAATAAATGATGTGTAATTGTGGACTGTGCACGGATCTGGCTATTAAATTGCTCTTGCGTTGTATTACCCAACTCTATAGTGACTGGTAAATGATTGATTCTAATGTTTTTTGTCCATTCAGTCTTGCACTAATGTGGCCCAGGCTGATCATTAACACTCAGATTTGACTTTGCCCTAACTTTTCCCCCTTTGTTGCTCTCTTCAGATCAATGGCCTGGCTTCCAAAGGAGAGTACAAGCCCTCCAGCTCAGCTGACAAGGCCTCAATGCAGTCTCTGTACACAGCCAGCTACGTCTATTAAATACTGTGAACGTTAAAAATATAAAATGAATGCACATGGACCAAATATGGCACCACGAAAAGCGTCTGCTGGATTTCTCTTCCCACACCAGGGGAAGACTTCCATGAATATGAACTACCGTTTGTCTACTCAATGGAATGACTGGAAATAAATTAAGTGACCAAAATGTTGCTGGTGTCATTGCAGTTTTTGTGATTTGTGAGAATTTCCGGCTATAAATTGTTGACTTTGGCTGTCGAGGTGTCAAAGGTGTTATTCTAACCTGTGAGAAAAGCTATTGGTTTGCAATCTTAATGGTGCTCGTGGGTTTCATCCACCACTGATTAAATGTCTCGTAGAAGGTTTAATAGTTAAGAAGTAATGCATCACGGAGATAACTTGTGGCGCATGGCTGCAAAGCTCATACAAGTTTACCTCAACCTTATGCCAAGCTGAGAGCAGGGGTTGATCGCTCTTTAGTTTGAATCACGGCTGAGGAGCAAACTGATAAAATATGGGGCCAATGTGCTCACACAATATTCGTGGGGAAATACTGAAGGCATTAAAAGTCCAGTGATTTACAAGTGTTGCTCTAATACCAAAATTCAACACCCAATTAGAACATGAGCACATTGAAATGTTAGTATTTAAAAAAAAAAAAAGTCTGATGCTGATCAGTTTGGAAGCATCAAAATGTTTTTTCAAGGTATAAATTACACATTTTATTATAACTTCTTTCCAAAAGAGGTTGGGCCTTTAACTTGGTATATTGTATTCTGACAAACTTAAAACAAAGGTCTTGATTCATTATTTGCTGTCTAACATTTTACGACAGCCGCTCTTCTATTTATAGTTTATGGTAATCTGTTACTGTATATATCTATATACATAGACTGCACTGTGTATGTGATCAATCTGAGCATTGTTTTATTTGATCATTTTGTTTATTTAACAAAGACAATATACATTACATGTATTGCACCTGATAAACAATCTAAATCTGTGTTTTGCACACATTCACAGGCAACAGGTTTTGCTGCAGGCTCTTTATATCACAGTCATGTAGATAAACATATATCACCATACACATTAAGTCATACGCTTTGAAAAATATGCTGGATGGATGTCTGTAAGGGCCAAATTACAAGCCAAATGTAAGCAAATATACTGTAAATCTTAAGTTGCAATCACATATACGTTGTCCTGTAACCAAAACACAGAGCCCACATCTGCCCACTCATCTGTCAAATATCTGCAGCTAAGTGCATATAGAAATTTACATTGATTATCAAAAGCTTCAATGACCATATAATGCACAAACTGCAATAATAATGCAGCTAACGTAGACAATGATCACACATATTGATGACGTAATGATCGTTTCAGGCTAGTCAATTTAGCAACTCAATTGCCCGATCAGACAAGTGGTAAAAAGAAAATGAAACGCATTGTTTTGTCCGGAGCAGAGGATGGAAGTAGTTATGGAGCTTTCTCGCCTCTTTGTTGAGAGTTGCACAGTCGCAGTACCGATCGGGCATTCGTGAGTAATTGTGGCTAAAGACAAAGACCTACTTTTTCGTTTTACTTTTAGTACATACTGCAGCTGCCCTTACAAAGTATATACTGCTGCATCCAGTATGCCTTTAATTGGGACATACTACTTTGTCATAACATGGCACCTTGAACTTTGATCCTCTTGCTGATATATCTAGTGTGCAGAGGATTGGGTGGCTTGCATACTGCAAAATGCCACCTGATGCAGTAGAACATCAGGTATTTCTGGCATACTGCATTTGACACATATTGGGACATACTAAATATTTTACTGACATACTAAATAAAATGGTAGTATGTGTATTGGAACGCTGAAGTGCAAGCGAGCATGTCAATTATCCTTGAAACAGGAGTTTAGTAGGGTGGCGTTAGAAGATGTGGGAGAAACTCAATATTAAATTACTTAAATAAAGATTAAACATAACAAATAACTTAGGTCTTTGTTGTTATTTGATAACCAATAATAACTAAAATAGTTTGTAAATGGAAAAGTAAAAAATGGACTTTGGGCAAGTGGATTTCTGATCGGGCAAGTGAAAAAAAAACTTTAATGTTAAACCCTGACCAGTGTTGTTAGGTGACATATTATCATAGAGAGAAAGCAGTTGACCTAATTGATAGATATCAGTAACAGTATAAAAGACCTGTTCGTGTTTACTACTATAGGACCCACACTGTAAGTACACATGTTATATGTTAAGTGCATGTCAAATATTTCTTCTCCTACACGACAACAAGAATCACTTTGAATCTGAAACAAGCTTTACCAAAAGCAAAATAAAGTGGTTAAGTAATGCATTCTTTACTGCAGCTACACATTCTGTAGAGTGAAGCTTGGTGTAGATGGAGGTAACTAAAAAAGGTTGTAGCTAAACATTATAGGCCACTAGGTGGTGTACGTGTAATATTCTGTACACAATGATGACATCTTCACAGGGTAGCTGTGCTGCAGGACAACCAGTGTTAGTTACTACAGAAGAATACCTTAAAAAGGTTGCGACTAGGTTGATGTTGTGTTGCTCGGTGGAAGCGGTATGTGCTGGACAATAATCTGTTGAAGATAAAGAGGTGGTCTGTGTTAGGGAAGAGGACAACAAGAAGGCAATAACATGATGACAGACACACAGCTGGTGAGTAACATTATTCATCAGATGTTATTGTTTTGGTTGTTTAGGTCCCATTTGGGTTGTCTCTAGGACTGTTTTTTTCCATATTATTGAATTGGACATTTTATAATTGCATTTCTGTTTAATTCTGATTTTGTGGCTTTTACTACTTTGTGTTATCTGTGTTATGTTGTTTGTTTGACTCATTGTTAACGCAGCCTCGTCTCAATGAGGCTTCTCTGGTTAAATAGAAAGACATAAGACATAAAACTAAATGTGGATTTGGATTCAGTCAGTGACTCTTTTAGTGAGGTAAAGTTTATATTAAGGCTCTACCTTTTAAACTGTCAGCCATACCTAGGAGTCAGATGATAAATCTGAGGGGTTATTAACATTAATTAAATGTTATTAACATTATTAAAGGGAATTAACACCATAGGAGAGCAGAAAAGAAACATCTTTGCTACCCGTGTAGACAAAGCTCTATTATAGAATAGGTGTTCTTTCTTGTCAAATACTGGATAATCTCTCTTTCCATAATAGAGAAATATTCATCTGGTGACGAGGGGTAACAAATAGACAAGGCTTTGTTTTTAAGTTGGGAACCACTGGTCTAGAGGACGTTTTTCCTCTCTACTCTCTTTCATTCATTTTGTATTACTGTTCATGTTTCTATTTGTGGCTTACACTTATTCTTTGCATATTGTCGTCTGCTGTTCAAACATATCTCCTTACAAATTGTTAAATTTGAATTATAAATCTCTAAAGTCAGTGGAAAAGGCTTGTTTAAGATGAAGTAACAATGAGAATGTTTTACCTGGCTGGCTGTGGATTTCAGAGCTAACCGCGCAACAGCACACAAGAAGATGAGAAGCACGGACACACACAGAGAGGAAGTGAACAGTATGCCTTCAACACCAATAAGCTGCTTCTAAAGCCAGAGAAAAGTGGAAGAGAAAGTTATTCATACACAGAGAAAATGTGTCCATTTAGCCTAAAACATATGTGCTGTAACTCACCCAATTGTCATTGTCCGAATAGTATCCGTACCCCCCGTATCTAATATAGGAGAAGACGCTTATCCGGAAGATAACAGAGACCACAACTCCCAAAAGTGAAACCACATACATAGCCAAACATACAGTCACCTGGGAAAGATAAGTTCAACACGATGAGTTGAGTTATTAAGAAAGAAAGAGAGGTAAAGTCAAACACTAAAACTAGATCATACAATCACAATATACCTACCATCTTCTTGGACGGATGTGTCTCAGTGTAGATGGACAGGTTTCCACAGGCAAGAAACTTAAAACAAATAACACAAAAAATGATAATCACATTATTTTTCCTTTGTCATTCACCCAAAGTGTGTTGATGATTGTATATGGCTTTTTAAGCCCTGGTCACATGTCATGTTTATTTTCATGGGGAAGTAATCAAAGCTCCTCTGTACTGGAGTAGAAAGTTAAGAGCAACTTTTATTTGAGCTATTTAACACAGATATACCTTTTTTTGCCAAGTTGGATGAGAGAATGATATTAATCTCCTTATCGAACTCGGCAAAAAAGGGGGAAAAAGGGAAGAAAGAGAAACATTCTGAAAGAAAGCGACTCAGCATATAGAAACCAAGTTTTCAGGGGCTTGAAGGAGCCGCTGTGATACTATATATTGTCATTTTAAAGAGAAGCACATATGCCAAATGTTATGTACCAGCGCTCCCTGCCAGAAGGGGATGTAGATTTTATAAGAAGTGTAATATCCTCCTTGGGACAGCACAAATCCCATCAGTATCTCTGCACAGCCAAACATGAGAATGACGATCTGAGAAGGAGAGGGAGGGATGGATTTAAGTACCTAGAGTAGAATAACACTTTGCAGCTGCTCTTTGCGTAAACATCTAAGTTCATATAACAGAATTTCTGTTATTTCTGGATTGTCTAATGTGTTACCCCGAGACTTCTGGGCTCTTTTTGGATGAAGCGATGCAGAGGTTTGCTGGACATCAGTAGCGTGTGGTCTGCAGCGTGACTTCCATCCTGTCCTGTTGTTCTGTCTTGAGTTGTTGACTCAGTTTCCTCCATTGCCACACTGTGTTAGGTTGTAGGAGAAGAAAAACAATTAATCAAACCAGATGTATTCTCTCCATTACAAACACATTTACAGAGGCAGAAATGCACGACTGTAAAAACAGTCTCAGAAGAATACACAATTTGTACAAAAACATGCAGTGACGCACCTTGTTTTTAGTTTTTCATGCAGAGAAGCAGTGGGAAAGATAACGGGAGGGGAAGGTTGTGGGTGGAAACAGGAAGTGGGGGAAATTTGAGACTTCCTTTTTTTTCATTAAAGGGAGGAGCTGTTCCTCAATACAATGTTCACCCCCACTGAGATCTGTGTGCACAACCAAGGAACAGGAAGACGACAATGTTCCTGTTTCAATGTTTGTATATATATATATATATATATATATATATATATATATATATATATATACAGTGATAAGTAGATCTGAAATATTGATTTATAGACTGCAGTCCTCAGATTAAATCTCCCTTTCCACTGGTGATATCAAGACTCTAATCAGAGTTTTTGCAGGTCGATGTGGACAGAAGTAGGGCTGCAACTAATTGTTATTATTTATTAATCTGCTGATTATTTTCTAAATTAACTGATTATAATGATAAATTGTCCAAATAAAATTGCCGGTTATTTTTCTGTTGATTGTCTTAATAAGTTAAAAGGCTAATTGTCTCAACTCTAGACAGAAGTTTGTTATAGTCAAACATAAGAAGCATGAAGACCTGCGAGCATTGATCAGAATAATATTTAAATGCAGTCATTAATTATAGTACCAGCTTTTATACGCTCTCGCGTCTCAGCTGGGATAACGAGAGAGAAAGAGAGAGAAAGAGAGAGAAAGAGAGAGAAAGAGAGAGAAAGAGAGAGAAAGAGAGAGAAAGAGAGAGAAAGAGAGAGAAAGAGAGAAAGAGATTGATCTGGAGCAATGACCCCAACACTGATTATTATTGTTTTTCTCATTATTATTCTTTATTTCTAATTAACTTAATTTAGTCCATAAACCAAAACAAATTAAACTTAAATATTGTTATCCAGAGAATATTTGACTCAAATATGTAGTAAAGTTGATATTCATTTCGTATTTATTTCATGAAAGTACAGTTTTCACTGACAATGCATTATTGGCTCAAAAAGCACGATAATTCTAAAATCCGCCACCATCACAAAACCAAAAAAAGGGTGCAGCACCCTGATTCTACATACCGACAGTCGGTCATATAAACCCATCCTCTGTACAGACATTAGGTGTTCCAGTTTCACACGAGACACTACGATGAGCAAAAATACAACAGTCTTATTCTGTCTCTCAAGTGATGGTGGCACAATATGCAACAGTCAAAAAGTCTCAGGTATTAAAAAAATATTTCATCTTTACATACATTAAAATACCATTCCTAAGAACACTGGAGATACGGTAGATTACAGTCATAGGTATTAAAAATCAATTTAACAACATTGTTTGTGCATTATTATTATTACAGATTGCAAGAAGTAAACAAGCAGTCCTGTCCTCTCAACAGTATAAAAGACCTGTTCGTGTTTACTACTATAGGACCCACACTGTAAGTACATGTGTTATATGTTAAGTGCATGTCAAATATTTCTTCTCCTACACGACAACAAGAATCACTTTGAATCTGAAACAAGCTTTACCAAAAGCAAAAGAAAGTGGTTAAGTAATGCATTCTTTACTGCAGCTACACATTCTGTAGAGTGAAGCTTGGTGTAGATGGAGGTAACTAAAAAAGGTTGTAGCTAAACATTATAGGCCACTAGGTGGTGTACGTGTGATATTCTGTACACAATGATGACATCTTCACAGGGTAGCTGTGCTGCAGGACAACCAGTGTTAGTTACTACAGAAGAATACCTTAAAAAGGTTGCGACTAGGTTGATGTTGTGTTGCTCGGTGGAAGCGGTATGTGCTGGACAATAATCTGTTGAAGATAAAGAGGTGGTCTGTGTTAGGGAAGAGGACAACAAGAAGGCAATAACATGATGACAGACACACAGCTGGTGAGTAACATTATTCATCAGATGTTATTGTTTTGGTTGTTTAGGTCCCATTTGGGTTGTCTCTAGGACTGTTTTTTTCCATATTATTGAATTGGACATTTTATAATTGCATTTCTGTTTAATTCTGATTTTGTGGCTTTTACTACTTTGTGTTATCTGTGTTATGTTGTTTGTTTGACTCATTGTTAACGCAGCCTCGTCTCAATGAGGCTTCTCTGGTTAAATAGAAAGACATAAGACATTAAACTAAATGTGGATTTGGATTCAGTCAGTGACTCTTTTAGTGAGGTAAAGTTTATATTAAGGCTCTACCTTTTAAACTGTCAGCCATACCTAGGAGTCAGATGATAAATCTGAGGGGTTCGATTACAATTAACACCATAGGAGAGCAGAAAAGAAACATCTTTGCTACCCGTGTAGACAAAGCTCTATTATAGAATAGGTGTTCTTTCTTGTCAAATACTGGATAATCTCTCTTTCCATAATAGAGAAATATTCATACGGGTAACGAGGGGTAACAAATAGACAAGGCTTTGTTTTTAAGTTGGGAACCACTGGTCTAGAGGACATTTTTTCCTCTCTACTCTCTTTCATTCATTTTGTATTACTGTTCATGTTTCTATTTGTGGCTTACACTTATTCTTTGCATATTGTCGTCTGCTGTTCAAACATATCTCCTTACAAATTGTTAAATTTGAATTATAAATCTCTAAAGTCAGTGGAAAAGGCTTGTTTAAGATGAAGTAACAATGAGAATGTTTTACCTGGCTGGCTGTGGATTTCAGAGCTAACCGCGCAACAGCACACAAGAAGATGAGAAGCACGGACACACACAGAGAGGAAGCGAACAGTATGCCTTCAACACCAATAAGCTGCTTCTAAAGCCAGAGAAAAGTGGAAGAGAAAGTTATTCATACACAGAGAAAATGTGTCCATTTAGCCTAAAACATATGTGCTGTAACTCACCCAATTGTCATTGTCCGAATAGTATCCGTACCCCCCGTATCTAATATAGGAGAAGACGCTTATCCGGAAGATAACAGAGACCACAACTCCCAAAAGTGAAACCACATACATAGCCAAACATACAGTCACCTGGGAAAGATAAGTTCAACACGATGAGTTGAGTTATTAAGAAAGAAAGAGAGGTAAAGTCAAACACTAAAACTAGATCATAAAATCACAATATACCTACCATCTTCTTGGACGGATGTGTCTCAGTGTAGATGGACAGGTTTCCACAGGCAAGAAACTTAAAACAAATAACACAAAAAATGATAATCACATTATTTTTCCTTTGTCATTCACCCAAAGTGTGTTGATGATTGTATATGGCTTTTTAAGCCCTGGTCACATGTCATGTTTATTTTCATGGGGAAGTAATCAAAGCTCCTCTGTACTGGAGTAGAAAGTTAAGAGCAACTTTTATTTGAGCTATTTAACACAGATATACCTTTTTTTGCCAAGTTGGATGAGAGAATGATATTAATCTCCTTATCGAACTCGGCAAAAAAGGGGGAAAAAGGGAAGAAAGAGAAACATTCTGAAAGAAAGCGACTCAGCATATAGAAACCAAGTTTTCAGGGGCTTGAAGGAGCCGCTGTGATACTATATATTGTCATTTTAAAGAGAAGCACATATGCCAAATGTTATGTACCAGCGCTCCCTGCCAGAAGGGGATGTAGATTTTATAAGAAGTGTAATTTCCTCCTTGGGACAGCACAAATCCCATCAGTATCTCTGCACAGCCAAAGATGAGAATGACGATCTGAGAAGGAGAGGGAGGGATGGATTTAAGTACCTAGAGTAGAATAACACTTTGCAGCTGCTCTTTGCGTAAAACATCTAAGTTCATATAACAGAATTTCTGTTATTTCTGGATTGTCTAATGTGTTACCCCGAGACTTCTGGGCTCTTTTTGGATGAAGCGATGCAGAGGTTTGCTGGACATCAGTAGCGTGTGGTCTGCAGCGTGACTTCCATCCTGTCCTGTTGTTCTGTCTTGAGTTGTTGACTCAGTTTCCTCCATTGCCACACTGTGTTAGGTTGTAGGAGAAGAAAAACAATTAATCAAACCAGATGTATTCTCTCCATTACAAACACATTTACAGAGGCAGAAATGCACGACTGTAAAAACAGTCTCAGAAGAATACACAATTTGTACAAAAACATGCAGTGACGCACCTTGTTTTTAGTTTTTCATGCAGAGAAGCAGTGGGAAAGATAACGGGAGGGGAAGGTTGTGGGTGGAAACAGGAAGTGGGGGAAATTTGAGACTTCCTTTTTTTTCATTAAAGGGAGGAGCTGTTCCTCAATACAATGTTCACCCCCACTGAGATCTATGTGCACAACCAAGGGACAGGAAGACGACAATGTTCCTGTTTCAATGTTTGTATATATATATATATATATATATATATATATATATATATATACAGTGATAAGTAGATCTGAAATATTGATTTATAGACTGCAGTCCTCAGATTAAATCTCCCTTTCCACTGGTGACATCAAGACTCTAATCAGAGTTTTTGCAGGTCGATGTGGACAGAAGTAGGGCTGCAACTAATTGTTATTATTTATTAATCTGCTGATTATTTTCTAAATTAACTGATTATAATGATAAATTGTCCAAATAAAATTGCCGGTTATTTTTCTGTTGATTGTCTTAATAAGTTAAGAGGCTAATTGTCTCAACTCTAGACAGAAGTTTGTTATAGTCAAACATAAGAAGCATGAAGACCTGCGAGCATTGATCAGAATAATATTTAAATGCAGTCATTAATTATAGTAACAGCTTTTATACGCTCTCGGGTCTCAGCTGGGATAACGAGAGAGAAAGAGAGAGAAAGAGAGAGAAAGAGAGAGAAAGAGAGAGAAAGAGAGAGAAAGAGAGAGAAAGAGATTGATCTGGAGGAATGACCCCAACGCTGATTATTATTGTTTTTCTCATTATTATTCTTTATTTCTAATTAACTTAATTTAGTCCATAAACCAAAACAAATTAAACTTAAATATTGTTATCCAGAGAATATTTGACTCAAATATGTAGTAAAGTTGATATTCATTTCGTATTTATTTCATGAAAGTACAGTTTTCACTGACAATGCATTATTGGCTCAAAAAGCACGATAATTCTAAAATCCGCCACCATCACAAAACCAAAAAAAGGGTGCAGCACCCTGATTCTACATACTGACAGTCGGTCATATAAACCCATCCTCTGTACAGACATTAGGTGTTCCAGTTTCACACGAGACACTACGATGAGCAAAAATACAACAGTCTTATTCTGTCTCTCAAGTGATGGTGGCACAATATGCAACAGTCAAAAAGTCTCAGGTATTAAAAAAATATTTCATCTTTACATACATTAAAATACCATTCCTAAGAACACTGGAGATACGGTAGATTACAGTCATAGGTATTAAAAATCAATTTAACAACATTGTTTGTGCATTATTATTATTATTACAGATTGCAAGAAGTAAACCAGCAGTCCTGTCCTCTCAACAGTATAAAAGACCTGTTCGTGTTTACTACTATAGGACCCACACTGTAAGTACATGTGTTATATGTTAAGTGCATGTCAAATATTTCTTCTCCTACACGACAACAAGAATCACTTTGAATCTGAAACAAGCTTTACCAAAAGCAAAAGAAAGTGGTTAAGTAATGCATTCTTTACTGCAGCTACACATTCTGTAGAGTGAAGCTTGGTGTAGATGGAGGTAACTAAAAAAGGTTGTAGCTAAACATTATAGGCCACTAGGTGGTGTACGTGTGATATTCTGTACACAATGATGACATCTTCACAGGGTAGCTGTGCTGCAGGACAACCAGTGTTAGTTACTACAGAAGAATACCTTAAAAAGGTTGCGACTAGGTTGATGTTGTGTTGCTCGGTGGAAGCGGTATGTGCTGGACAATAATCTGTTGAAGATAAAGAGGTGGTCTGTGTTAGGGAAGAGGACAACAAGAAGGCAATAACATGATGACAGACACACAGCTGGTGAGTAACATTATTCATCAGATGTTATTGTTTTGGTTGTTTAGGTCCCATTTGGGTTGTCTCTAGGACTGTTTTTTTCCATATTATTGAATTGGACATTTTATAATTGCATTTCTGTTTAATTCTGATTTTGTGGCTTTTACTACTTTGTGTTATCTGTGTTATGTTGTTTGTTTGACTCATTGTTAACGCAGCCTCGTCTCAATGAGGCTTCTCTGGTTAAATAGAAAGACATAAGACATAAAACTAAATGTGGATTTGGATTCAGTCAGTGACTCTTTTAGTGAGGTAAAGTTTATATTAAGTCTCTATCTTTTAAACTGTCAGCCATACCTAGGAGTCAGATGATAAATCTGAGGGGTTCGATTACAATTAACACCATAGGAGAGCAGAAAAGAAACATCTTTGCTACCCGTGTAGACAAAGCTCTATTATAGAATAGGTGTTCTTTCTTGTCAAATACTGGATAATCTCTCTTTCCATAATAGAGAAATATTCATCTGGTGACGAGGGGTAACAAATAGACAAGGCTTTGTTTTTAAGTTGGGAACCACTGGTCTAGAGGACGTTTTTCCTCTCTACTCTCTTTCATTCATTTTGTATTACTGTTCATGTTTCTATTTGTGGCTTACACTTATTCTTTGCATATTGTCGTCTGCTGTTCAAACATATCTCCTTACAAATTGTTAAATTTGAATTATAAATCTCTAAAGTCAGTGGAAAAGGCTTGTTTAAGATGAAGTAACAATGAGAATGTTTTACCTGGCTGGCTGTGGATTTCAGAGCTAACCGCGCAACAGCACACAAGAAGATGAGAAGCACGGACACACACAGAGAGGAAGCGAACAGTATGCCTTCAACACCAATAAGCTGCTTCTAAAGCCAGAGAAAAGTGGAAGAGAAAGTTATTCATACACAGAGAAAATGTGTCCATTTAGCCTAAAACATATGTGCTGTAACTCACCCAATTGTTATTGTCCGAATAGTATCCGTACCTCCCGTATCTAATATAGGAGAAGACGTTCATCCGGTAGATAACAGAGACCACAACTCCCAAAAGTGAAACCACATACATAGCCAAACATACAGTCACCTGGGAAAGATAAGTTCAACACGATGAGTTGAGTTATTAAGAAAGAAAGAGCGGTAAAGTCAAACACTAAAACTAGATCATAAAATCACAATATACCTACCATCTTCTTGGACGGATGTGTCTCAGTGTAGATGGACAGGTTTCCACAGGCAAGAAACTTAAAACAAATAACACAAAAAATGATAATCACATTATTTTTCCTTTGTCATTCACCCAAAGTGTGTTGATGATTGTATATGGCTTTTTAAGCCCTGGTCACATGTCATGTTTATTTTCATGGGGAAGTAATCAAAGCTCCTCTGTACTGGAGTAGAAAGTTAAGAGCAACTTTTATTTGAGCTATTTAACACAGATATACCTTTTTTTGCTAAGTTGGATGAGAGAATGATATTAATCTCCTTATCGAACTCGGCAAAAAAGGGGGAAAAAGGGAAGAAAGAGAAACATTCTGAAAGAAAGCGACCGAGCATATTTCCCAAAACTTTTGAAACCAAGTTTTCAGGGGCTTTAAGGAGCCACTGTGATACTATATATTGTCATTTTAAAGAGAAGCACATATGTCAAATGTTATGTACCAGCGCTCCCTGCCAGAAGGGGATGTAGATTTTATAAGAAGTGTAATATCCTCCTTGGGACAGCACAAATCCCATCAGTATCTCTGCACAGCCAAAGATGAGAATGACGATCTGAGAAGGAGAGGGAGGGATGGATTTAAGTACCTAGAGTAGAATAACACTTTGCAGCTGCTCTTTGCGTAAACATCTAAGTTCATATAACAGAATTTCTGTTATTTCTGGATTGTCTAATGTGTTACCCCGAGACTTCTGGGCTCTTTTTGGATGAAGCGATGCAGAGGTTTGCTGGACATCAGTAGCGTGTGGTCTGCAGCGTGACTTCCATCCTGTCCTGTTGTTCTGTCTTGAGTTGTTGACTCAGTTTCCTCCATTGCCACACTGTGTTAGGTTGTAGGAGAAGAAAAACAATTAATCAAACCAGATGTATTCTCTCCATTACAAACAAATTTACAGAGGCAGAAATGCAAGATTGTAAAAACAGTCATTGTAAAAAAAATACACAATTTGTACAAAAACATGCAGCGACGCACCTTGCTTTAGTTTTTCATGCAGAGAAGCAGTGGGAAAGATAACGGGAGGGGAAGGTTGTGGGTGGAAAGAGGAAGTGGGGGAAAGTTTAGACTTCCTTTTTTTTCATTAAAGGGAGGAGCTGTTCCTCAATACAATGTTCACCCCCACTGAGATCTGTGTGCACAACCAAGGGACAGGAAGACGACAATGTTCCTGTTTCAATATTTGACATGTTTTAATGTTTTTTATATAAATATATTAGTGCTGGGCAACGATTCAAATTTGTAATCGCGATTAATCGCATGGATTTTTTGCGATTAATCGCATTGTTATGGCAAAGTTCAATAATGAATTAAAAAGTAGTGCATTGCGCACTTTTATTTTAAAAGTACTGCTATATGAACAAAAGTGCAGTAACATTTGGTTTGCAAACACTTATTAAAACAAAGAATGTGCTTTTTAACAGCAGTATTCCCTTTACACCAGGGGTGTCCAAACTACGGCCTGTGTGCCAATTGCGGCCCGTGGTCCATTTTTAATTGGCCCGCAGCAAATTCTAAAAATATAATGGAATATGGCCCACACATGAAACTTTTTTTATTTATTTTTATTTTGTATTATTAAACGGACATTTTTAACACAAGAACCGGCAGCGAGCGGTGAACAGCTGTTTGTGTGGCGTCACTTCCTTCTGCTGCCGCTCTCCCCCCCACCAGGTGACACGCCCGGTCCGGAACCGTCTGTCCCTCCTGTCTCTACATAGCCTATTGTACATGGTGATGATGGTTATCAAGCTAGCGATCGATGCTAACATGCTAATGACGCTAGCATGCTGTCTAGGCTAGTGCATAGCCAGTGTTTAGCAAGTTAATTTATCAGTTGAGTAGCTAGCTATAGGAAGAGGGAGATTGGGAGCTTGTATGTTCATGATAACCTTATCAAGAGACCATCTAATCTTGCACTGTAAAGTTATGCTGTATCTTCTCAATGTGAATGTCATAATGCCATATCAATTACTGGCAGATAATATAGTTCACAGTTAGCCAGGCTATGACAGTAGATGTCCATTTGTTAAAAAAAACAAAAACAAAAACATTAAATATCCAATTTATTTTATTTAAAAGGCATATTATGAAAGTATTCTTAGTTTTATTATTTCATACATAAATATACACAGGCCTAATGTGTGATGCTATTCATATGTGATGAATATTTTCTTGTTGATACAAAGCCAACGTTTATGGGCTGTTAAGTCCCATTAATAAAAATATATATATACATAATCAATCAAGTTGTTGTCTTTTAATAGCTTTGCTTAGTTACACTGTCATTCTGTGACAGTTCTTCATTTTTGAGGGGTTCACCAGAGCTTTGTGTACATTATATAGCCCAAACCTGAATGCTCTGCTATACCAAATTGTGAGAAAACGGAAAATCCAGAAAAAAGTATTTCCTATATTTTAAATAAAAAATACATGTATTGTATTTTGTTACATTTTCTGGCACCAGTATTTTGTATTTTATTTTAATAAATTTATTTGAGGGGTATTTTGTATCCCTGTGAACACGGTTATGAAAACTGTCAACATAATTCGAGCACGAGGGCACAACTACGCAACTTCAATGCTGCGCACTTCCCCACGCAGGGCGAAGTCAAATGTGCTTTTCCAAAGGCCAACCTTTCTGCTAAAAAGGGGAAATATGTGTCCGTGATAACGTCTCTCATGACAGAACTCAGTCAGCACTTTCAATATTTTTCTCTCATTGAGAAAGACATCGAGCTGTTCTCAACTCCCTTCTTCTTGAATGATGAGTCTGTTCGAGTCTGAACATTTTCTCTGTTAAATCTGAACAAAAGCACATTGAGAACCAAATTTGATTGATTTTGCTCACTTTCACACACTAGGGGTGAGGCGATATATCGAACCTCTAGTGAGGGGCCCAGCCCTTGGTATATTTTTCTGTATGTGGCCCTCAGTGAAAAAAGTTTGGACACCCCTGCTTTACACAGTAGCAGTTATATTTCTTGCACTATCTGTGCTCAGTGTGCTGGATTCTTGCGATCCTAAAGGTGCGTTCACATCAAACGCGACGCGAACGCACCTTGAGAACGTTCCTCAGACCGACATCTTCCACAATACTAACCGGCTGCAGTTTGTATTCACTTCTCTGTGGCATTTGTTAGCTGCTTCTTCTTCTTCTTCTGTACATTTTTATTGGCGGATCGCAACCAACTTGTATAGGTGCATACCGCCACCTACTGTACCGGAGTGTGCAGATTCAGGGTAACAGTTTCATCACTGTTCTAATAAAAGAAAAGAAAAGAAAAGAAAATAATATATATACATATATATATAACTAACTAAATAAATAAACCTAAACAACACCTACTAACAACTAAATCCTACGGTCTAATTCCGTTTCTTTAAGGAATCGCAACAGTGCCCTGCAGCACTGGCGCCATTCTTCGTCCGCTACCAGAAATCCAATATCCAGTTATACATCCTTCCACCAATACCCATTTTATACATTTTAATTAATCAATAGGCCCTCTCTCCACATGGAGTCATATGCTTTCTCTATATCAAAATAAACTATAGCCATAATCTCCTTCATACTTATTGCTTTCTCTGCCTCGTTGCTAACTTTTATTAATGCGTCAAGTGTCGATCTACCTTTACGAAAACCATTCTGAGATTTATTTAGCAAGCCCCTGTGGTAGAATATTTCTATGTTAATCGGGAGAAGAGAGTTTTGTTCACAAATCAATAATATAGTCTTCAGAAGATTCAAAGTTGTCTTGTTCTGTTTATTCGCTTGCAAGGGAAAAATGCAACACAGCCACTCAGTCAGTGCCTGTGTTGGAAGCTTCAACATCGTACAGAAACATCACCTCATTTAAGCAAACACAGGTTCACGCCTTCAGATAAATCATAGACGGAGAGTAGATTTTGTTTACATCCTAGCTGTCATTCTTATCTGGACCAGGTACGTTCAACTCGGAACTAGTTTATGGTTTTATGGTCTGTCCCAAACTCATCACACAGACAAAGGAGACAGTGTGTCTTCACCTTTCTTTCAACTCTGGGAGCGTGTGATCAGTTTGACAGAAAACCAGACACTGGGCTCATAAATTGATTGTCTACTTTGCAGGACTGCTGCGTTTTGTCAGTGTTCTCCTCTTTCTCTTTCAGTTGTTCATCTGTTAAAAACACATTTCATGATACAAAATATATTTTTCCCATTACACCCCTTTGTTCTATAAAATAAGTCAATCTGTGCGTGATTATCTTTTCCATCCACTTGCACAAGTGAGATGTCAGTGCTATTGGTCTGTAATTGCCAGCATTTTCTAGGTCTTTACCAGGTTTACCAAAAGGTAGAATCAAAGCACTCTTCCAGCTGCTTGGCATTACCCCTTCCCTCCAAATCATATTAAGACCTGCGAGCATTGATCAGAATAATATTTAAATGCAGTCATTATAGTAGCAGCTTTTATACGCTCTCGGGTCTCAGCTGGGATAACGAGAGAGAAAGAGAGAGAAAGAGATTGATCTGGAGGAATGATCCCAACGCTGATTATTATTGTTTTTCTCATTATTATTCTTTATTTCTAATTAACTTAATTTAGTCCATAAACCAAAACAAATTAAACTTAAATATTGTTATCCAGAGAATATTTGACTCAAATATGTAGTAAAGTTGATATTCATTTCGTATTTATTTCATGAAAGTACAGTTTTCACTTGACAATGCATTATTGGCTCAAAAAGCACGATAATTCTAAAATCCGCCACCATCACAAAACCAAAAAAAGGGTGCAGCACCCTGATTCTACATACTGACAGTCGGTCATATAAACCCATCCTCTGTACAGACATTAGGTGTTCCAGTTTCACACGAGACACTACGATGAGCAAAAATACAACAGTCTGATTCTGTCTCTCAAGTGATGGTGGCACAATATGCAACAGTCAAAAAGTCTCAGGCATTAAAAAAATATTTCATCTTTACATACATTAAAATACCATTCCTAAGAACACTGGAGATACGGTAGATTACAGTCATAGGTATTAAAAATCAATTTAACAACATTGTTTGTGCATTATTATTATTATTACAGATTGCAAGAAGTAAACCAGCAGTCCTGTCCTCTCAAGTGTGTCCTCATGGTAGCGGTGACACATTTGATGCCTCCCTGTTGCCTCAAGAACGTGGGTTGTTGTCCTGCAGCAAAACAGTTGATATCAGTCAGTTTCTAAAAATCGGAATCATTACAAATTGAACAAACAGAACACAGTGTTTACCGAGCAGTAAGATGAGTAGGACAGCAGGTGGTCCTCTAGGAGATGTGTTGCTCTTCCTCTAATCTCTCCTTCACTGTTGTACTGAATGGCCTCTAACAGTGAAAGGCCGCCTTGCCTCACAAACTCCTCTGCCACCTTAAGGGAAGGAATAACTTGAGTTAAAGCTGTCAGAACTACAGTAGCTATTCATTGTCTGGTTTGGTTATCCCTACTGGGCAAGTTACCTGTGGACCACTAACTACCAGCATGTAAAGGACCTCCATACTCAAGGTAACCATCTCTTGGTCGGCCATTTTCAGTGTGGCACAGAGTGCAGACAGCAATCCACGATGGGCCAGCTGAGCACAGAACTCCTTTTTCTTGTGGGCAATATTTGCTAGAATCCTCAGGATCTAACAAGCATATAACAAAAAAAGGGAGTAAGATAGAGTGTGTGAGAAATGAGGGACTCAAAGAAACAAACACATTGTTCATCATCACGTGCTACAATGACATACTATTCTATGAAATATCAAAGTTTGGCTTTAGCCTGCACGGACCATGGTGTTGATGCCTTGAGAAAAGGGGAGGAGCTTGATCAGTCCAGGGACCAAATTGAGAGTCAGCAGAGCGGAGCAGAAAGCACTGGAGTGAGCTGCAGAGAGGGAAAATGCATTGGAGCAAACTTCATTACACATATGAACTCCTAATAAACATAACAATCATCATAGTACACAAGGTTCCTTCAGCCTTTAGATCTAAAGCGTTTACAGACTTGTTTAATGGCATTCTGTGTGATTCCACTGCCTCGCTTGTTTTTATGCTGAGTTTGAAACACGTCCTGCACAAAATACAGCGAGCCGCGTACACATTACCTGGTAAAACCCATATAAAAAAACACCTACATACATTTTAGTTAGCATTTGAATGGGGTGAATATTTGAAGAAACTAACTATAAAAACAGTTTGGGTGCAGGCATCGATAATGATATATTGTACAATATTACTTTTGTGGCATGAGCTGTCCTCAAACCCAGTCTGTCCCCGACCCAAATGACCAGAGAATATAGGAAAGAGAAATCCCAATTTACACTATTTAAAGAGCAGAATCAGTGCAGACAGATGTGTTTGAGAGTCAGCAGCAATGAGGTGTGACAGACTGTTCAAAACCTGTGAGGTTGTTGAGGACCCAGGCACTCTCTCTAGCCAACGCCGGCTGGGTCTGCAGGTAGGCCTGAAGAAGTGCACATAGAGCCACCACGAGACGAACGTCACCCACGTGAGTGCTCAGGTCTGTCACTGGACAGGAGGACAGAAGGTTTCCCACGCACCTCAGCAGAGGACAGATAAACTAGAGATGAGGAATTGAAAATCTCCATGTCAGCGAAAAAAGTTGCACACTTCTTCAAAAGTTTATTAATATTGAATGTGTCACCAAGTGTGAAGTAAATCTGATAAATAGTTCTGGAGATATGTGAAGAAGGCGCGCACGCACACGCACGCACGCGCGCGCACACACACACACACACACACACACACACACACACACACACACACACACACACACACACACACACACACACACACACACACACACACACACACACACACACACACACACACACACACACACACACACACACACACACACACACACACACACACACACACACACACACACACACACACGCTTTTACTTGTAATTTGTAGGCGGAGTAGCAAAAAAATGTATTTGGACAAATTAAAAAAATGGCGGAAGACAATCTTAACGCAAATGGGCGTGGCTTATATGGATATATTCATCGGGATCCACAGAATCCAGAAATACATTTAGTTTTTGACACTTTCCGTTCAAAAGTTTAAGCCCAATATGTAATGGGGGGTCCGAAGCAATACACCCGTAAAGTAGGTCAGATGAGCAGTGGTACACATGATTTGTTCTGAGAATTTAAAAACAGAACAAAGTATACAGACAAAAACAAGAGCCTTAAAAAACAACACCCATGAAGAAATATGTATTCAGTCCATTAATTTCCTTACCAGCTCCAGTCCTTCTTCTTTGTTTCCTTCAGCCACAGCACCACCTAGTGACACTAACAGGGAACTGCACTGCAGCAAGGCCCCATGAGCCAACAGCACTCTGTTGTCCTTCATGCTATCGAGCGAGATAAAGGCAGAAGAGAGACAGATTATCACTCTTATTACACATAATGACAATTGACTATGTACTGTATAGGAGACTGTTGACACTTCTCTCTCTCACCCGCATGTGAGGTAGTGCAGACACCACGCACACTCGATGGCAGGTGCCAGGCCAAACTTTGGGTCAGGAGTCAGGACGGATAACAAGCTTGAAGGCAAGCTGGAAGCAAGGACCGTCCTGCAGACACAGAGGAAGACTATCATGCAGCAGACAAGTGTTTATTATAAGCAATGCATCATTTTCTGAGAGAACAGCCATAAAGAGAGTCGAGAGATAAACTGTGTGTGTCATTACAGGATTATTTTCTCTGCTGCATCTTTAGCCTGGAGAAACTGAGAGAGGGTGAATCCCACAGCTTCCACCACCGCCAGGTTATGTCTCTGGTTCTGGACAGACACACAGACAATATCAAGTGGGACATCTTAACGTTACTATATTTGTTACTTTACATTACTACATTGAGTGGCACCAGTTCAGAGCGATGGTAGAAATTAGATTTAGTTTCTGAGTTTACCTCTAGACAGTTGGCCAGAGCTGGGATGATTCCCTGGGCCAGGAGCTTCTCTTTTACCACATCGCTGTCTGGGCATAAATTACCGAGCGTGTACAGACACAGCTCCTGTGTACACATGAACGTACACACATGGAAAGTTAAAATCCCCTGCATAGTTAGGTGATGATATTACACTTCACCTGGTATGAGAGAGGGTACTCACGGTGAACTTGGTGCTCTGGCCAGACAGGTAGGTGAGCAGGTAGGGGGTGGCAGGCAGACAGGCCGGTGACACGTTGGTGTGGGGAGAGTGAGACAGCTCATGAAGGCACCGGACAGCCTGCAGACGGCAAGTAGCGTCAGAGCCAGTGAGGAGACCTACCAGAAGATGCATGCTATTCTCCTGCCTAGAGGGAGGACGTATTATCACACAGTCACAGAGATACATATGTCAATAATGTCATTTAATATCGTGTTTGATGCGGCTGCAAAAGGGACCACCGTACTTGATGAAGGTGAGCTGTGCCGATGGGTCGCGGAGAACTTTACTCAAAGCTTTGAGGTGGGCCTCCCTGCCTGGCCCACTGTGTTGAAGTTTGAGGAACAGACTGACCACGTCCTGTAAACGAGGAGCAGATTCAGACGGTAGGTTTGACTTGATCTACCAAAGCACAACCTGTGGTCGTCTGTCTCACCTGCTCTCCCGGGTGGGTGTCCATGGTGGCCTCTGGCTGGTCCTCGTCGTCATTGAGCAGGAGTCTCTTGCTCACAAGCTGCCGGTCTCTGCGGGCTCGTCTCAGTGCTACAACATTGAACATAAACAAAACAAAAAACAAAAAAAAAAGAACAAAAGATCACTTCACCTTCTGTTATCTGGGAGAGAGATGTCATATCATACTTACTGTTCAGTGTAAAAGCCATTCATCTGTCAAATGGCCTGTGGTTGATAAATAACACTGTAAGGATGTCACAGTAGCTGGAGGAATTTAGTTACAGATGTAATTTTAACACCATTTGTATTTTTGTCCTCTATGTATTAGATATTGTGTTGTCTTCCTGACTTGAAGACTGTGAAATGAATATTAAATGCTCCCACATGGTCCATATCTCTGTACTTAACGAAGTCTCTGGGTTAAATTCATGCTTTATGTTGATTGACATGTTTATCTGAACCATATCTATACACAAACAGCTTTACACCTTCAAATAATGTGACGTCTAGACTATGATAGAACACTGCTTTAGCTATAGAATTATATAAACTTAAGGTGAGGTGAACTTTGCATATTCTTTTGTTACATTGACGTTAACTGCCTTTTCTACGGGAAGACTGAACGTAAACGTCGTTTCAAGCAAGACTATCTTAGCTTGTTAACCAACCGATAAGTTAACATTAACGTTAAACAAACGTTAGAAAACTATAACGTTATACGTGATAACTTTAACACAACGCTGTTTAACACTCACCTTTCTCATGCTCCCGCCTCTTTAACTTGAGCTCCTCCAAACTGTCGCCTTGTCGACCAGCTTTGTGGCGAACTTTGTTTAACCGCCACATTTTGTTATCTTAAAAGTCAATGGAGTGGCACAAAAAACGAGTTCTGAAATAAATGTAAGATCTTTGCTCAAACCAGTGCTATTGAATGAAGCTAACGTTGTTAGGTATATCACTAAGGAGCTGCGATGTTGGAGTGTCACAGCAGATGGCGCTAGAGTGCAGTTCAACCAGTTATGGGGTATGACGCATGCGCAGTGTGTGTAAGTGGAGCTGCGATGTTGAAGTGTCACAGCAGATGGCGCTAGAGTTCAGTTTAACCAGTTATGGGGTATGACGCATGCGCAGTGTGTAACTAGAGCTGCGATGCTGGAGTGTCACAGCAGATGACGCTAGAGTGCAGTTTAAACAGTTATGGTTATAACACATGCGCAGTATAAAAAGAACCGCAATGTTGGTGGCTTACAGCAGGCGGCGCTAGAATGCAGTTTAAACAGTTAAACGTTAGCTAAGCTAGTTGGTTATTTCATGGAAGATGTTATTGTAGAAGAGACAGGTCATAAATAAATAGATATAGAGCATCTGTTGTTGTAGCTGTCAGTCCTGCACATACACTGTATGTATAACAAGTCCTGCGCCAAACAGAAAAATTAAGTTTTTCGTCTGCAGCGCCATCAAGCGGACACACGTGTGTGAATATAGGCTGCTGAACAGTAACAACCTGAACACACTGCATTCATCTTCTCTCATTCCACATACTTAAGACTCCAGATGGGTACAGGTTTAAAGAAAGAATATGCAGTTTAATTTGTATTAAAAGATTTATTTACAATGCATTCATGAAAGGTTTAAAAAAAACATACTTTTCAAAAACATAGGTATTTAACCCAATAACTAAATGGCTGTTAAAATTGTTTTCATATCTTTTAAAACATTTTTTTGAGTGATGTATTGTTTTTTAGTAGGCTTATGTTGAGAACAAATTAAGATTTAGGACTGTCATGGGAAAACTTCCTGAGGCTGAAAGATAGTGTTTAAGAGAGACGTTTTTTGTTCAAAGGAATATCTTAAGAGGGACAATCTATTTCATGGAACTATCAGTTATTAATCCTTTTAACATTGTCATGCCATTAAAATGGCAATATCAGATAAAACAAAACAAAAAATACAGCGTAGTGTGCCACACACTGTGGAACACAAAACAAATGAAAAAGATAAAAAACATTACCAAAAATAGAAAAATCTTTTTTTATCTTTTATATGATCCCTTTAACCATTAAAATATAATTAAACGTGAGGGAGACGGGATGTGTTGCCTTCATTCGTTGGATCTGATGAAGAATCAAACATCTTCAAGACTCTGTGCTTGCGGAGGATTTCTTTTTCTGTGAAGAATTGCAGAAAAAAAAATCAGTAGAATCAAAGAGAGATCTGATTAACTGAGAAAATCCTCCTCTAGTGCTCAAACTGATGACATGTTATTGTGCTTTGAGAAGAGTAGGTGAAGAGCACGGCGCTGCGATACCTTTTTGTGGGGGGTGTCACTGGAGAGTGATTTTGTTGCTGCCGAGTCTTGGATGGAAACCGGGACTTCAGCTGATTTCAACTTGATTTTCTCTGAAAGAATGGAAAATGAAAAAGTGAATGCAAACTTGCAAAATAAAAAAAATTGCATTTTGTTATTATGAACGTGATCTATCTACTCACTTTTCTTCTTCTCTGTTGGAGGACTTGATGTTCCAGGGTTGGGTGTAGCTGGAGGCTCTGTGTCATTAGTTTTCAATGAGTTATTTTTATTTTTATTCTTCTTCACTTCAGTAGTCTGCTCTGACTTTTCCTCTCCATCACTGCTCTTTGATTTCTTTGTCTTTTCTTCAGCTCTCTGCTCCGACATCTCCTCATTAGGATCAGCTTTGGGCTTTTTTTTCCCTTCAATTATCTGGTCTTGATTTTCTTCATCAGAAATATCCTTTTTCTTCTTCTTTGATTTCTTTTCTTTATTAATTTGCTCAGAATTTTCCTCACTGTCAGCAGTCTCCGTTCTCTTCTTCTTTGCTTTTTTTCCTTCAGCTATCAGCTCTGAATTTTCATTTCCTATTTGAGCTGCTGGCTCTGAATTTTCCTCACTGTTAGTCTTCTTTCTCTTCTTCTTTGCTTTTTTTCCTTCAGCTATCAGCTCTGCATTTTCCTTTACCATTTCAGCTACTGGCTCTGAATCAGTTTTCTCGGCTTTCTTTTCTTGCACTATTGGCTCTGATATTTTCTTATTATTAACATCGCCATTTTTGTTCTCTATTACTTTTTCTTCAGTCTTGCTCATTTTGCTACCTCCCTTTGTTCCTTTTGCCTTCTTCTTCTTCTCTTCTGCAGGTTTATCATCTCTTATCTCTTGCGCCGTGACTTCAGTCTGCTTTTCGTCTTTACTGTCTTTGTCTTTTTCATCTCCACCAGTCTCATGCATATTCTCTTCCACTGTGCCTTCAGTCATCTCCATCTTCTTCTTCCTCTTCTTCTTCTTGGGCTCAGACATTGCCTCATCAGTTTGTTTCTCCTCCTTTGGTGTCTGTTTTGCCAGGGAAAGACTGGGTGTTGCTGGTTTGTCTTCTACAGCGTTGACGTTTGGCTCTTGGCTCGGGGTGGCAGACGAGGTCACAGGTGCAGTCTTTTTTGGCCTGCTCCTCTTGGCTGTACTAGTCTTTGTTGATGTTTCTGTTGGGGCTTTCTCCTCCACCTTTTCATTATTTTTAACTGTCCCGTTATTCTGTTGAACCGGAGCGTCGTTTTCAGCGGGAGGCTTGGCCCGGGATTTCCTCACTCTCTTTTTCACTTCCGCAGGTTTATCATCTCTTATCTCTTGCGCCGTGACTTCAGTCTGCTTTTTGTCTTTACTGTCTTTGTCTTTTCCATCTCCACCAGTGTCATGCGTATTCTCTTCCACTGTGCCTTCAGTCATCTCCTTCTTCTTCTTCCTCTTCTTCTTGGGCTCAGACATTGCCTCATCAGTTTGTTTCTCCTCCTTTGGTGTCTGTTTTGCCGGGGAAAGACTGGGTGTTGCTGGTTTGTCTTCTACAGCGTTGACGTTTGGCTCTTGGCTCGGGGTGGCAGACGAGGTCACAGGTGCAGTCTTTTTTGGCCTGCTCCTCTTGGCGGTACTAGTCTTTGTTGATGTTTCTGTCACGGCTTTCTCCTCCACCTTTTCATTATTTTTAACTGTCCTGTTATTCTGTTGAACCGGAGCGTCATTTTCAGCGGGACACTTGGCCCGGGATTTCCTCACTCTCTTTTTCACTTCCACAGGTTTATCATCTCTTATCTCTTGCGCCGTGACTTCAGTCTGCTTTTCATCTTTACCGTCTTTGTCTTTTCCATCTCCACCAGTCTCATGCGTATTCTCTTCCACTGTGCCTTCAGTCATCTCTATCTTCATCTTCTTCTTCCTCTTCTTCTTGGGCTCAGACATTGCCTCATCAGTTTGTTTCTCCTCCTTTGGTGTCTGTTTTGCCAGGGAAAGACTGGGTGTTGCTGGTTTGTCTTCTACAGCGTTGACGTTTGGCTCTTGGCTCGGGGTGGCAGACGAGGTCACAGGTGCAGTCTTTTTTGGCCTGCTCCTCTTGGCCGTACTAGTCTTTGTTGATGTTTCTGTCACGGCTTTCTCCTCCACCTTTTCATTATTTTTAACTGTCCTGTTATTCTGTTGAACCGGAGCGTCGTTTTTAGCGGGACACTTGGCCCGGGATTTCCTCACTCTCTTTTTCACAGGTGGTGGTGCAGAATACTCCAGTGCATTGATGGTGTCCATCTTGACTATGTCGGACTCTGTGGACAGAGTAAACACGGTGAAGACATTGAAGAAAAAACATGGCACAAATGCGTCAAAGAAAACAGCCACACAGCTACTGTACACAGCTCTGTTAGTATAAAATCACCGTTTCCCATGGTGAGGTTGTTCTTGGGAGGTGCTGTCCTGTCTGGGGGTTGTCTTTTCTCCCTTTAAGTGAGAGGACCCAGCTCTCCCTGTCTTTTCATCTTCCTGCACTTTCCAATCCTCTTAACGTTCTCCACCTCTCCATCCTTCAGTCTGTCTCTTTCCAATGTGAAAAACACACATTCCTCCTCTTAACTGGAGTATGCTTGTAAAACTGGGATTCTCCAAATCACTTCATCCTTTACATGCATGCAAACAATGGCCTCAATAATACTTCTCTCTCGCTCTCTCACACCCACCTGTCATCTGAAAGACCAGTTTCTTCCATTTATCTAGATCCAGACTGCTGTCAGAGTCTGAATCACCTCCTCCAGGAGACACAACCTTGTCTTTTGCACGGCTCTTTGATTTTTTCACCTTGGAGACATTTTCTGCAGATTTTCCATCGCTTATTTTCCTTTTTGCTGGCACAGACTAACAGAATAGAAAAGAGAGAACAGGCTAATCAGTAAGGTTATAGAACATGAACCGGACCAGTTGTGGCTCAAATGTTGCATTAAATGAAAATATAATAATAAAATAATCACCTTTTTTGTTGTCTCTGCTTTGTCCTTTTTCGTTGGCGTGGCTGGACATAAAAAGTGTGCAGAATGGGTTAAAAATGCATTGAAATCCACATACAGACTATCAATTCTCACTTTGTACCAACAGGACTGTTGCAGCTGGAGCTTCCCGACTTGTTTTGAAGTTTGAGGGACAAAGTCAAGTTTAAGGTTGAGCTTTAAGGACTAAATAAGAAACAGTACATCTTAGAACATTTTAGAAAGAAGGAAAAACCAAATCATCATCAAAATCAAACAGACAAGTCTGACAAGTTGGAGAAGTGATCAGGGGTCTCTTTTTATAACACATTATCCACACTAATTGTTTACCTACAAATCAGGAAATGTATGTGCACTAAAAAGTACTCTGTTTTACAAAACCTTTTTAATTTCCCTGTATAAATCCCACATCAGCTGCCCAACGTCTCTTTACGGTGAATCACGGCAGCTACCGAGAGCAAGACACAGAAAAGTAATTATTCGGACGCAGAAATTGAGTTGCTTGTGGGTGAGGTGGTCCCCTCCTCATTCTTCCATTCTCGTAGTCCTAACGGTGACAGTGCATCCATCACGCAGCATTACACAATATGTATACGGTAACAGCATCAGACTGATTTCTTCCAAAATGATCGTGTCAATCAGTAATATCCCCCCCCCCCCCCACGGATTTCATTTGAAAATGGAAGTTTGATGGTTGAACACAATTTATTTAACTTTTGTTATGGTGAACTTGGCCTGGATTATAATTAGGACTCATAATGAGGATGTGGGGAGCTTGTGCGAGAGCCGTCACTGGTTGTATTTCCAGAATTTGCATCGGACAGCCGTTTTCAGATCGTCTGTATACAGTAAACTGTAACTGTCCCTATGGAATAAACCATAAATGAATCAGATAAGTTGTTTTCACTGCAGCGATTCTACACATAAATACTACATGAAAACTAAAATCTTACTACGTGATAATAGAAAAATCATTGAAAACTATTGACGCTCTGTTCTGAAATTCTTTATTTTATGTTATCTTGGATTTCTACAACCAATGATGATAATTTCATGAGCTGCGGTGCTTCACACGAGTGGCGGTAGTCCGGCCCTCTCCTCTGCACTTTAAGTGAGAGGACCCAGCTCTCCCCGTCTTTTCATCTTCCTGCACTTTCCAATCCTCTTAACGTTCTCCACCTCTCCATCCTTCAGTCTGTCTCTTTCCAATGTGAAAAACACACATTCCTCCTCTTAACTGGAGTATCTGACTATGTCAATCATCTCTGTGCTTGGTCTTTGGGAATCTTAACAGTAGCTTCATCTGATGAAGTGGGATTTGGTCTGTGGTGCAGAAAGGAAATCATGCTTGTAAAACTGGGATTCTCCAAATCACTTCATCCTTTACATCAGGGGTCCCCAACCGGCGGACCGCGGTCCGGATCCGGACCCAGACGCAGTTGCATCCGGACCCAGGACCTAAAACCGATAGATAATTCAGAATTATTCATATCAGACTGTGAGTTTATATTTTAACCGGCGCAGCTTATTCAGCCGTTACGGCACTTGTTCAGCGGTGCAGGAAACACACCGACCAATGCGTTGTAAATCACATCACGTGATGCAGCTCAGCCAATCAAATACGAGTATTCTGACAAGTTTCCTGATTCTAGTAAGATTTACACACACCGTGACACACGGGGGAGACGAGGAAATAGAAAGAAGAGCAGGTAAATTGTGCTAATCAGAGAAGTTATCTCACATGACGTTCTCCAAAAAGAGAAACGTGTTCAGAGAGAATAGAATTTATAAGCAAGAATGAACAGAATCTTATATGTTAATTCTTCCCACAGGCAGTTAAAACCAGCATGTCTCATATGTTCAGAAACCGTAACTATGGATAAAAGCGGCAAATGAAGCGCACTACGAGGCAAAGCACAACTCTTTTGAGTCTGTAATGAAGACACAGAAAATAAACCTAAGAGCCCAATATGATCAGAATCATAACACATGAATTCACTGTTCAACAATGATGTGAACAGAGAGAATAGAGCTGAAACACGTCGTTTAATAACCACAGATAAAGTCCATGCACACTGATTTCTCTTTTTAGATGACAAAAATGTAATATTGTGGCTTTTTTGATTGACATCACTTCACACCTGAATGAACTGAATTTAAAGCTGCAGGACAACTCAATGAAATACATTTTTCTAAAATTAATTACTTTATTTTAAGATGCAAATTTTTCAAAAGCTTTCTGTTATGTCAGTTATCCTTTAATCCAGCTCTTATTTTACTTGAAATGAGAAGAACATTTATTTATGTATTTCTATGTATTATTTATAATCCATCCAGTTAAATTTGAAAACCAACAAAAATAATTGTTAAAATATAATTGATGTGTACTTTCTTTATTTGATTTGACAGTTGTTGACTACACAGAGGCGTTGTTACTACTACTAGGCTTCTTGAATATATATATATATATATATATGGCACTAAATAGCGCGAGTTAGATATTATTGTAATGTTTCGGACCTTTGCCCGAGGAGATTTTCTCAATCTGGACCTTTTGGAATTTTAGTTGAATACCCCTGCTTTACATGCACGCAAACGATGCCCTCAATAATACCCCCCTCTCTCTCTCTCTCACACACACACACACACACACACACCCACCTGTCATCTGAAAGACCAGTTTCTTCCATTTATCTACATCCAGACTGCTGTCAGAGTCTGAATCATCTCCTCCAGGAGACACAACCTTGTCTGCGGGGTAGAGACAGCGCTGATGAAACACTGAGCATAATATGATTTGAGGTACGTTATAGCTCATTAGCACAAATAACACTTCTGGTTTGAATGTTTTAACAGGATCTATAAGTAGGTCTAACGTTTGATATGAAGTGAAATCAAATGTGTGAGAGAAATCATTTTACATGTAATTATTCCTCTCATTTTATTTCTACTATCTGGGTTCAGTTCACCACCTCAACATCTGCGTCCCCAGTTTCTCCGTGTCTCCACAATGTGTGTACGCACGAATAAGAGTTTCCGTAGAGGTGCGCACATTCTCCAGTCAAGTTTGTTTGAGGTAAAACTCCAGCAACATTTGTACAGAACAACGTTATTGATAGACCGAAGTGTTTCGGCTTGTGGCCTTCATCGGGATCATCCAAGGAAAGAAAGAGCCGTCGTACCTTTAGTTGGAATCCTTTCTTGTTCTTCAAAACTGGAGTGCTTGGTCGAATTTGGCTGCCTCTTCTTTTTTGAGTCACTGATGAGAATAGAAACGATATTTAGCCCACATATCATCACTACCAACAAAGTCAAATTGAGATGTTTGATTCATGCAAAGAATTGAGAAATCTTACTTCACCCACGAACTGTAGATGTCCAATAACGATGCAGATGTCTCCTTCTGCAAACCCAAAACATCAAATCATTTAAGACGGTTTATTAGGCTCTTCTAATACATAATGGGTCCTGGCTAGATGTCAATAACAGCTCCTAAGGGCACTATCACACAAAAAAAGAAATGGCACAAAAACTAAAATACAGTAGAAAATAAGTTTGAAAACTACTGCAAAGAAGAGTATGGGACTTAACACTGAAAGTGTGCAGAGAAGCACTCATTACACTATAAAAATATTTTTTTTGAATGTTCCTGACTCATAAAGTCTGTATGACGATATGTGGAGGACAGGAGCGTCGAAATAGTTTTGTATACTCAACAGAAGTTGGTAGTTTAAAAGTAAAGACTAATGCACAGAATAAAAGGCAGGTTCCTTTTCAAAAACGCTAATATTGTTGCACAGCAATTGAAACATAGTTGCAAACTCCAGCAGCTACTAGCAGTCAGTGTGTGTGTGTGTGTGTGTGTGTGTGTGTGTGTGTAATGACCTGTGGGCTGTGCCCCTGTAGCTCATCTGCAGCTGAGTGGAAACCATGCTCCTTCAAATGGCGGTAGATCAGCTGGGTCAGCTCGTGTTTTGATGTGTTCACTGACATGTTCGACACACAAAGACAAATAAACACGCAAAAGTACCGACTAACTTAAAAGTAGTTTCATATTAAAACTGGCCACCCACTTCTCTGTCACTGCTACTCCACTGAAACACGCATGTTAGCACGCTGCACTCTGCACTCAGGATGTGGTTCCGTTTACCGCTGCAGTGCACCATGGGGGATGTAGTTCTTCCGCGAAACAGCTGCTGTTCAGTCACGGCCGTCATGGCACAAGCTGTCAGTGGTCTATGCAAACTATTTATATTTCAAATAAAGTCTTCCCGTGCTAATATAAAATATCCCATTAAGTGATTATGTTGGAACGTCTTTTTGGTCGGGTTATTTTATTCTGTTTGTCTGGGCACAGTCTGCACAGTTTGCTGTTTATCTAGATTTGCTTTTTTTAAACCAGAATATCACAGTGGCCCCAGTATTTTATTGAGGCATTCACACCAACTGACAAAGACCCTTTCTCTTTCCATTTCCATAACTTTTCTTTGATTTGGCTCAATTTCAGCTCAGTTACATATTTTGTCTCAGGAAAGACACCCGCTCCCTTAAAACAGCCAAGGCCTGGATGATTTGGATCCATGTACTATTCTAGGTAATTTCCCCCAGGGGTAAGGTGAGTTTACTGGAAGAGATAGTAGTGATCTGCCATATCAGTTGTTACTCTTGTAGCTCTAGGTTTCTTGACTCAGCTCTCTTCATAAATCTCTTCATGCTGGAAAAAAATCCTTCAACCACAAAGATGACCCACAAGCTATCCAGTCAAATAGACAAATCAGACTAACTTTTCAAAAGCTGTCAGGAAGATCAATCTCCCATTGCTCAGGTGTATTTGGATATCCATAAAGCAAGGAATTCTCTGTCTATCCGTGTATCTGGAGAACCATGAAACTTGGCCAAATGATGGCACTATGACACCAAACAAACTTTATGTTTTGGCCGTAACTTTTACTTTAACGGATTGAGTCGAGCTTGTCGTTTGCAGCGGCTCATTGATTGCAGTTCTTGCTGCAGACTCTTCACTTCCCTGGAGTCAACGAGCAATGAGCGGTTCTCGATAACCCTGTGATGAGCTCTTCCAGGGGCCAAGGAATTGGCCCCCTCCGAACAGGCACTGCACTTGTTTGTATTAAAGCATAACTGTTTTTTCGACTGGTTGGTTTGGGAAGAAACTAAAGGTGACTGGGCAGTGGATCCAAGAGAGCTGGTGGTGAGACCTTGGGTCCAACTGGAGGAGAGTATTGGGTAAGCCGAAGGTCAGCAGGAGCAAACGGTTGAAAGAGTCCCATTCATGGATCAAAACCAGGAAAGGAAAGCAGTGTGTATTCCAAACTCATCATCTGTGCTCAATGGGTCTCACCAAGCTTTATTTCGCCACCTCCCATAAACCCTCCACCCTAAATACACACACACACACACACACACACACACACACACACACACACACACACACACACACACACACACACACTCACACACACACACACAAATACCACAGATTTGGCAAAACGAGCTGGTTATGAGGCTGACTCAGCTCCCATTCGTGTTGATGGGACAGACCACCAAGGTTTTATGGAAGAATAACAATTTGTAAAATTGGAAATGTTATAAATCCACAGCCCACTTTTACCTAAATGTCACGATATGTTGAAGTAATAACGGATACGTGTTAAATAGCAATTTAGAAAGCGAGGTAAAGTTATCGGAGAGACAGAGGACGCCAAAAAACTTGAAGCAGGGCATTTCCCTCGGCTTTGATGACATGTCGAAGTAAAAATATTTGTACAGGTTACCCTTGTAAATGGCACTCTGTTTCACAGGAAATAAATCTACTTTACATTCCACACATTTAGCAGCTCACGTCTGCTCTCACTCGGCAGCTAATTACCCACAACTACACCGGTGAGATTTGTTATTACTGGGGACCTTTAATGTGTCACAACCTGCCTCTTTGAACAGCACTGAAACATTTTTTTGTAAAACATTTCAAGATGTATTAATATCTCGTTCTAAAGGATTACGACTGATCAGTCCATTATGAAACTCAAGAACCATTTGAGGAAATTTCAAATAAAGAGTGATTGCTCATTGAGTCCCTTTGAAAAGTTCATCCAGGTGGCTTTGCTGTAGGGTCATAATGAAGTGTTGTGTCTGGTCTTCCTGCCCAGGTGCTGCTGCTGCAGATCCACAAGAGCCAAATCAAACACACCTTCAGTCTGTAGCCCTGGACTGCTGCCTCACCTGTGAGGTCCCACCTGGTACCAAGCCTATAAATCTCAGTAACCAAACTCTCACCCACTGCACTTCATCACAGAAAAACAGCCAACTTGACATTTTCCATTTCTGCCAATAAGACCCCCTAAATCCTGCAATGCTCCTTTAAATTGGAGAGCTGAAAGCACACATTTTGTTTTGCAGATATGGCACCTTCCACTCACAATGCCAGAAGATAATCCAAAGAGAGATGGTATCTGCACTCATCTGCATTTTAAGTTGGTCTATGTGTGGCCTATAGCATTACTAATCAACCATAAGACATTACACATTTTTCTTTTGTTTGACAGTTTGCAAGCCAGCCGGAAAACTTTGAACCATTTTCTCTCATATTCTGTGCTTCATGTCACTACAGGTCTACCTTTGTAGGGCAATAGTCGTTCACTATTTTGCCCTAAATTTACCCCAGACTTGATGAACTGATGTTGAAAAAAATGATAACCCTAGTAACAAAGGCACTTTTGTACAAGACCTATTGAAGTGAAGGTTTTTGCTCTCGGTTGACGCACAGGCCGAAAGAAAACCTCCATCCAGTCTTACTCAGATTAGAAAATTGGGTACAGAGAGGAAGTAATGTGCAGGTTTACTGGCAGGGCTGTGTTGATTAGAAAGAGGGTAGTGTTCATGGTGAAGGGGAGCAGCCGTATTCAGTAACAGCGCCTCTTCCTTTAGCCAAAGCTAACATGTGGTGCCGACACCGAGCAACAGCAGCAGAGGCAGCAGCAGCACCAATCCTGCTTCCCTTTCAACTCATTATTTTATTTCATGGTTTCCCAGAAAAAATGCTTAGAACCTGTTCGGAAAGTGATGTACAAGTAAAAAGAGGTTGTGAGTGTACATCTGTGTTTCTGTGTGTTTGTTTGGAGATTACGAGTTGGTTAAACCTAGTCTTTGGAGATAAAACACATATGAGTTTATATTGCTCATGCTTTTTAGTCATTAAGCTTACTCTTGATCAGACAGTAAAAAAATGTAATCACACACAGAAGAAAAGGTGAAAGGTTTAGAAAAGCTATTTTGTGCCTTTTTCAAACTTCATTCATGTATCCCTAGTTTGAAGCAATGAACTCTTCACTCTGAAAACGTCCTTTTGACATTAAGTAATTCAGGAGAAAGCAGGAGAGAGTAATGAAGAGATGAAAGAAAAATAACTAAGAGTCTGAGAATGTGACCAGCAGACTTTCCACGAAGTCACAAATGGGTCAACAGCAACTCAGCATGTCTGGTTCATTAAAGGAGAGTGACTTGCTTCTTCTTCTTGACATGACTTGTTTACCGTGTTTGAATCATGCTGTTACCGGAATAAGACAGCGGTTTACAAGAATGCCAATAAATTAACTCATTTTTTATTCTTAGCTCATTTTGAAATTGAGCAGCCCAAGAAAAGCTATGACAAACAAATAACTGAAAATAACCTTCAGAATCCAAATATGGTGTTTGTTCAACAATTGTAAGGAAACATGTTTCCATAAATACTGTCATCAAACAATTTCTTGTTTATTTTGGCAATATGACAGTTAAAAAAAGGATTGGCAAATGTGCAATGTAAGCTGCAATATGTATCAACGCATCAACATCTTTTCATAATTTAGAGTGTGACAAGTATTCAGGCACATACTTGTGTTAATATTTGTCTGTGTTTGAGTCGGTTTGTGTCAGTATACGTGTATTGTTTGTATAGTGGTGTTGGTTGTGAGTTGAAATGTTGTTGACCCGGTGAGCTGCCACAGTTACACCTCTGACCAACAGAAAACAGATGAGTCACCTCTCATAAGTGTGACTGTCCAAAGACCTGGAGACTCTTACTTTCCTGACAAAAGACAAACACACACACACACACGCACACACACGCACACACACGCACACACACGCACACACACACACACACACACACACACACACACACACACACACACACACACACACACACACACACACAGATTGCACAGTCCCCATCCATACTGTGAACTTACTATAATCGATAATATTCAGTCCCTCACAACATCTCTCTGGTTTTTGCTAGGATTTTTGCGATAACGCTCCCTCTAGGAAAACTACATAAATAAACACCAGGATGTAAAACTTTAGGTGCACCTCAATCATGTTTTCTTCTCTCTCTTTCCCAGCTTGACCTGCCGTAAACTCAGACGCTCCGCTCCAAAGATGCCTTTGCTGCATCTGCTGGGCAAACATCCCCGGCCGCAGCTTGATGCCCTTTACGGGAGGCTCATACTCGTACTTCCTTTGGCCTCCATGCCCGCAAGTCTCTCTGAAACCAATATCAACATTTGCAAGGTGTGTGATGTTTTACCTTCCAGTGTGTTGAGGCCATGTTTCACCTCAACAACCCAGATTTAGGTTTAGGTTTTGAACAATATTTGGGCCAACACAATCAATATAGTATCTTATTCATTTAGACTACACAATTTCAGCCCAATAATGGCTCAGTCCACTTTTCCACATAGTTTGTCAAAACGCTGTATTGTAGATGTGTAAGTAATAGTAAGAGACAGAAAGATTGGTCCAGGTTCAATGTGTAGGCTGACGTGTCTTGACCAGGTCACGGTAGGATTTTAGGGCAACATCTGATCTGACATTGTGACCATCTTGAAAGACATACATGTTACGTCACCTACTCCATTATAAGCTGTGTTGCTTAAAAATCATCTTCTTTTGATCTACATATCCTCCTGCACAATTAGCATAAGTGTCCTTAATATTTTCGTCATTATTAATTGTTCTACGCTCCACAACTCTCCACAGAAGTTCCTTGATTCCCAGTCAAAGTTAATCTGCGGTGCAGTCCTGCTGCTTTCTGTTGACTTGCTAGATGATTTGTAAAGTGGTTCTTTGAGACCCGGTTGGAGATGTTATCAGAGTCTGGGAAGCCTGCTCTGTCTCTCTCCTCAGGTCTGCAGCACTCATAAAACAGCAGGAATAATAAGAGAGTGTTTGTGAGTGCAGGGGAGTAGAGTGGGGAACAGTGTCTGTGACTGTGTCTGTTGATCAGAGACTCAACTCTCCCCCGCACTCCGTGTTTTTCTGAGCGAGGGTCTTTCTGTGGAGTCTCTGTCATCCCCTGCTAAAAGAGGTCGGATTGGAATGATTTTTTTCATGCTTTCTAGTAATTTGTAAAGTTGACTGTGTGGTTCATTGAAATCAAATTTCCATGAAATGGCATGAATGAAGAGGGTGAAAGTGTTTTTTATGCTTTCATGTTTGAAGCTTCTTTTACACTGGAGGGAGCAAATGTGAACATTTGCAACAGAACTACAGTCATCAAATGCAAGGATTTTTCAGAACAATATCCAAATCTAGCAAAAATATCACTGCCTACTGTCAAGATACATTAAATTATACCACAAGAGATCTCATATGAGATGTAAACTCACTTTTACCACCATGTAGCAGAAGCATTTCTGTGTGTGTTTTTGGGTGGTAGGGGGCTGATGTTATTTTAATGAGGCAGTAAGGCAAAGAGGCGGGGTTAATGGGGACCAGAGGGGAAAAATGTTTTCAAAAGGAGGCTGAAACAGTTTGGAGAGTAAGGATGGAGGAGGTGTAGCTTTTCTTTGACTGGCACTTTTCGGATCGCTGGACTGCATTTAAGGGACCAATTGTTTCGACAGCTGATGAGTTATACTGTACATTTGTTCACTCTCAGCCTCACTGCACAATGATTTGCTGACAATATACTGAATACTTGCTTCTTTGACTGACGTTAAGTGTCACAGGAGCCATGGCAACGACAGCTCTGACCGGGTTCTCCATGATGAGCCTGCTCAGCCTCGGGTACCTGACCTGGGACCTAATGAGTCCTAACCAGGTGGAGAACGAGCCAGATCAAACTTTTGTTGACACGTCTCCCGTTCCGCAGCCTCCTCACATCATTTTCATCATGACGGACGATCAGGGATTCAACGACATCGGCTATCACAGCTCTGACATCAGGACACCGGCGCTGGATAAACTGGCTGCAGACGGAGTGAAGCTGGAGAATTATTACATCCAGCCCATCTGCACGCCCTCCCGCAGTCAGCTCATCACCGGCAGGTGAAATGTTTTTTCTGGTTGCTTTCTTTTTTTGCCACGTTATTATTATTATTATTATATAATTTCAAGTCCACTGAGATGTGAAATTAAATAGCGTTGTCTGAAAAAATAGAATTACTTCAATTTTAAATGTTTAGCACCAACCTGAATATGAGATCTGAGAGTCATATAATAATCTTTATTATGTTTTTCTGCCACATTTGAGGCCTGTGGTGGAAAAATGTAATAGTACCGAGTGAGTCCTATAATACTGAATACTGAAATAAGAAACATTGAGAAAAGAAGTTTGTCTTTGGAATATTTATTCCCTGCGCAGAGAAGGCTTCATCGTCATGAAGAGTACAGTGTAGTCTCCGTGAGGATGGGCCAAGAGTGCAGTGTCTCTATTGCTTATAAGCACCTCAGCACACAGGGTGGGGGAACATCATGCATTTGTCTTTATTACCCTCGCTTATCTCTGGGAATCTTCACCCCCCATTCAGTTACTTCCTCTTATGGAAGCAAAGGCAGATATACCCCATAGCCTTGTTACCATTCTGCTAGGTACACAATCATATGTCACATGGTTTTGTTAGTGAGTAAGGCACATAAGCTAAGTCACAGTAGAAATGTACTAGCACAGGGAAAATTCTCCATCATAGCCCTGGCAATACAAGCACTGTGTCTCTTATCTGTTTATTTGAATTGAATGTCACCTGACATGATAAAATAAATGTGATAAAAAAGCTTCAGACAAAAAAACAAAAATGATTTCACAGCTGTTGAACATTTGTTAAGTTGAGGGAGGAAATGGGAACAATCTTCCTCTTATCTCTTCTCTTACTCATGTCCCATCCTTCTGTGTGTAATATATCTGATTATTGATAACACGTTTGTCCTTCTCACAGTTTTCTTAATCATTAACCCTACAGGTACCAAATTCACACTGGCCTGCAGCACTCCATCATCCGGCCCCGCCAGCCCAACTGCCTGCCCTTCGACCAGGTCACCCTACCCCAGAGACTGCAGGAGCTCGGCTACGCCACCCACATGGTTGGCAAGTGGCACCTGGGCTTCTACAAGAAGGAGTGCCTGCCCACTCGACGGGGCTTCGACACATACTTTGGCTCCTTGACGGGCAGTGTGAACTACTACACTTACGACTCCTGCGACGGCCCCGGGCGGTGTGGTTTTGACCTCCATGACGGGGAGTCGGTCGCATGGGGTCAGGGGGGCAAATACTCCACACATCTCTACACACAGAGAGTTCGCAAGATCCTGGCAACTCACGATCCTCAGTCCCAGCCACTGTTCATATTTCTCTCTTTCCAAGCTGTTCATACACCCCTGCAGTCTCCGCGCGAGTATATCTACCCGTACCGTGGGTTGGAAAACGTGGCACGCAGGAAATATGCTGCTATGGTGTCAGCTGTAGATGAGGCAGTACGCAATATAACATACGCTCTCCGTAAGTATAGTTACTACCAGAACAGTGTCATCATCTTCTCCACTGACAACGGTGGGCAGCCTTTGTCCGGCGGCAGTAACTGGCCGCTCAGAGGACGTAAAGGCACTTACTGGGAAGGCGGCGTACGGGGTCTGGGGTTCATCCACAGCCCTCTGTTGAGGAAGAAGAGGAGAGTGAGTAAAGCCCTGGTGCACATCACTGACTGGTACCCCACACTGGTGGGATTAGCAGGTGGCAATGGGTCCCTGACGGAGGGGGTGGATGGGTATGATGTTTGGGAAGCCATCAGTGAGGGGAAGGAGTCACCCAGGTTGGAGATCCTCCACAATATTGACCCTCTCTATAACCATGCACGCAGTGGCTCCCTGGAGAAAGGATATGGGATTTGGAATACAGCTGTTCAGGCCTCCATACGAGCTGGAGACTGGAAACTCCTCACAGGAGACCCCGGCTACGGAGACTGGACACCGCCACAGATGCTTTCGGGTTTCCCCGGCAGCTGGTGGAACCTGGAGCGCCACACTGAACCCCGGAAATCTATCTGGCTTTTCAACATCTCCGGAGATCCCTACGAACGCTTTGACCTTTCTGAGCAGAGACCAGATGTTGTCAAAGAGCTGCTGGCTAGACTGGTATACTACAATCGCACTGCGGTGCCAGTAAGGTACCCATCAGAGGACCTACGGGCTGACCCCCACCTGAATGGAGGGGCCTGGGTGCCCTGGGTAGGAGATGAGGAGGAGGACAGCTGGGATACTGTCTACCTGAAAAAGAACAAAGATTGGAAAAAGAAGCTGAAACTGTCCAATAGCAGGTCGTTTTTCAGAAGACTCAACACTAGGATCATGTCCAACAGGATATAGAAAGCACATGACTGACAGAGGTTCAGAGGAGACACTTATGAAGAAATATGTGTTTTTGTTGAACAAGGAAGGAAGCGCCTGCCAGATCTAGCTGCATGTGTATGTTCAGTCTCTCTAGAAAAACGGTGTGATGAAAAAATTCAAGGAGAGTACGAATGTTCAACTGGTTTGTATCTATTTTGAATAAAAAATGTGTTACCTTAAATTGAATATTCTGTAATGAAAATGGGAGTTGATTTCATCTTACAAGAGATGTATGTAATCAAATGTGTGTGTGGGAGAGAGAGACCCACATAAGAAAGAATTATTTTATATTATCAGAATTGCTGTATTTGACATGGATGACAAGGTGACAAGGATACATCATCTGCAACCATTTGTAACTATAATGAATATAAAAGATGACTTCCTCTACCTCAAGCTTTATTTCTTTCATTTAAACTCCAGATGTCAACGTCTTCCCCTAATATTAGGATAATATTATAACTTGTGTGAGTAAAATCTCATTGCCTTGCAAGGCTTTTTGAATTGAAATGAGCTTAAGGTGGGTAAATGAATGTTAATGTCGCTCCGTATCTGTTGGATGTGTACTGTAGCTCACAACAGCAAAATGATCTGTAATCAAGACATTATTATTGTGGACAGTCTGGTTCGGATCAGGAACTCTTCAGGAACATAAAGCATGAAACACAAGTTAAAACTAAAAAGGTGCACTCGGTAGAGTGCAGATCTCTGCCAGGTGTGTCTGCAAAGACCACCGCTGTATTGTGTGATTGAATGAATACAACCAATGCTGTAAAGCATCGTCAACCAGACTTCATTCAAACTCAAAAACAAGCAGCGATGTAAAGTTATCCAAGAAGCAAAGTACAGCAGTGTGCACTGATTAGCTATTAGCCAAACACACCTTCCAAAACATAATAGCGTGCAAACTGTTTCCTCCCCACTGTGTCTCTGGGCGCAAAGTAGCTGCTGCGGGTCGTAGATGCCCTCAGCTTTGTTTTCACTAGTGGTCCTTAGCGGCCGGGGGTCGTTTAAGAGTGGTGAGTGAGGTGTCAGCAGGCAGAAAGCAGAAAACAGGCTGAAAACGCTGTTCTGAGAAAGTGTGAGTCACTGCAACCACGAGAGGTCCTCGAGCATGCAGCCATAACTGTTATGCAGTTTGTAGCAGCAGAATGTAAGATTAGCTGTGGACAGACCCAGAGGTGCACAATCACTAAGTCACAGATGCACAAACTCACACAGTCACACACACGATCAAACACATAACCTCTCTCCAGATGCACCGATTGAATCCAGTCGGATTTGGCGGCGATAAAGAAGAAGAATGTGTATTCTTGTGTTGGCTCATCAAGCGACATTAGCAAGTGAAGCTTCCATCATGTAGAAAGTTGTGCAAAGAAATGTTTGCTGATCTGTAATTCAGATCAACATATGAAGGTGCCTTTCTGCGTGTAAGGGTTAGAGTTAAGGTTACCCTAACCTACAGGTCGATCTGTAAGTTGTGTGACCATAATGAACTCTGCCATTTGACATATCTTGCATCTAATGTAAACTACAAGCCTTATTTTTGGGTAAAGCCAGTTTTTTTTGTTTAGTTTGAGGGGAGACACCTCAGGCAAAAACAGTGTTTTTCATGCACAATTTTGACACTTCGGCTAATTTGCATTCATAAAATGGCATCATCTAAATGACACATTTAAGTGTTTATTTTACTATACTTTGTCTATTTTACGTATATAGATTCCTCCTTAATCCACCAAAAGTTTGTATTAGATAATGCCTCAATTGCATATTTGAACATACAATTTCAGAATCCTTGTAATACAATGTAAATGTAAATAATCAACTGGGAAAGTTGTATGGTGCTATCTTTTAGTTAACAATTTACCTTATTCTTTGGTGAGTCCCCTTAAAAAGTTAACTCTCTTACAGTCACCCACATGTGGGTCCAGTTATGATTCTCACTTCTTTTTTTCCCAGAAAAAGAAGAAGTACTTATATACTAATATGTAAAGTTGCCTTGGCACATTGCATTCAAAGCAAAACCTGAGATTCAGTTTCACATGTGAGATTTCAACACAAAAGAAAATTTCTTCAGATGCTGCCAGTATTTCCTAAGATCAGCAAACTGCCTTACAAAGGACAATGCAGTAACTAGGCTACCTACTTGGCCAACATTTAGTTAAAACCTCTATCTCACTTTTGTCTCACATCTGTTTGTATATATCGAGCTTACCAGTTCTCTGTAGCTAAAATGTCATAGTAAATTGCATGTGATTTGTTGTAGGCCAGATAAGCTACTTTTAAATCACATACTTAAATCTATTAAATTGTAAATTAATTTATTATATTGACCGGAAACAGGTAGAAACTCAGCCAAACACAGACACAATTGTCCTTCAAGCTATGGACTGTAAATATCAAAGTAAAGTTTTTATAGTTACAGTAAAATGTAAAATGGATAAGTAAGCAACATTTTGTTGGTAGACGGTCTGCAGTTTCTCCGAGCACACTTAAAAGCAGAGTACATCTGCATGTTTTAAATATTGGGTGGATTCGATGGTAATATTGGAGAAACATAATCAGCCTAAAAAGACATTTCAACTTTTTGATCAGGTTTAGTTTGCTGTCCTGTAGGTCTGGTTTCTCTAAACTTCACTGCCTCTGGAGTCGTTGCTCTCTGCCTTTGTAGGGCGCTACATCAGGCGTGCAGAGACTTGTGTTTGTGAAATGAGAAGTGAAACAATTTCCTGCCTTCTGAACAATATCTAACCGCCAACCGTGTACTGTTTCCTGTCAGTATATGTGACAACCTCATTCTGTTTCAGTAGATTTAACAGGGATTAGTTCATTTCTATGCAGTTCAGTTGTTTTTTAAAGGTTAAAGTTATTGTGGATGACAGAGGAGTATGGAGCCAGTGCTTATTCTTCTTGTGATGTTAGCTGGAGTATCGCACGGTAAAATCCTCATTATGAAAGAAACTTTTTAATCATGTGCAAAAGGTGAATTATTTAAGATGATTCACTTTGAATATGCCTTTTTCCAGCTTTCTTTCCAGCTGGTGAGACTAAATGTAATGCCACACAGAACACATCTCTGTGCTCTGCTACCCTCGGAGGAACTGTGTACATCCAACTGATGACCAACGCCAGCGGCCAGCAGCTGAAGTGTAAAAAAAAGCTTCCCACTGGATCCATAAATGTGTTCTCTCTGAAGAAAGAAAGGGTGACTATACAGGAGTCTTATAGAAACAGGACAGAGTTTTTCATCAACAGCGGGACACTCAGGATCACAAAAGTGGAGAGGAATGATTCAGGTCAATACACCGTAGACGTCTTCGATCCAAAAGGGATCCTCCTGAGAACCATTAACGTTAAACTGGATGTTCAAGGCAAGTGTTTAAAACCTTCCTCTCTTCCAGCTTATATATTATAAAAGGTAATCAAAAATGTAATCATTACTGTACACATAGCAGTTACTGTAATCAAATGCTGATATAAAGGCTGTGTAGTGTTTTGTCCAAACACCACTACTTTCAAGAGCTTCTTTACTTCCTCAATTTGCTAAATTTTCAAAATGTACCTAAAAATGCCAAATATTATAACCGAGTCCAGCATCGCACTGTGGCAAATTATTCCTGACAATATTCTTAAAGATAATCTTCCCATATAGTCACTGATTATTTACTAAATATAGACTATACTCTGTGGGTTGAACTGATGAAAGGTGCTTTGTAAAAGAGGTAATAGGTGCAGCACATTTAACTTGCTGTGGTTCAAATGTTACTTTCGGTATTTTTCCACTTCGGTCTTATACTCACTTTTTCACCCAGGACAAGTTTTTTTTTTTTTTTTAAAGATGAATATTAACGGTTTCTTAACCAGGACATGAAGTGAAAATAAAAAAACATAACTCCACTACTGGAGTTTTTGTCGTTAGTTGTTAGAAACGGCAGGGTGTGCCCCTTTTTATGGCCTCACACTAACAGAACAAACCACACGCTCATAAGGGGAGAACAGGGTAAAAAAACGAATAAATAAATAATCGCCACGAAACTTCACCTGAAATGTCCCCAGCTGATTACGTACATTAAGACAAGTATTTAGAACCAGGTTTGAAAATATTTCTTTCATTTTGTTGACATATTTGTTTTTTTTAAGGGAATGGTTGGTATTTCTTATCACTCGATAGATCAGAAAACATTTTCAACAGCCATACAAAATCCATTTTTGTATATCGATATTTAAGGCGCGAACAAAACGTAACATATGAATACTTCCAAGTGAAAAAAAATGTACATTTAAGTGCTGTGCAGTTATACGTATCATAACCATTGTGGTCTCTCCTCTCCAGAAAACTATTCGCACATCTTGATCCCAGTCTGTTCTGCAGTGGGGGCTCTTCTGATAGTGGTGGTGTGTTGCTGTGTCTGCTGGAAACTGAGGCGTCGTAAGAAGACAGGTAAGACTTTACACACCTGTAATCAAAAAAAGGTCTTTTGTTTTTTTGTTTTGCTTAACTGCAAAATAATTTTGCTTTATTCTTTGTTGTCTATCCTCAGGTAAATAACTGAGAATAAATGCCTTTAATTTGGACTTAAGTGAACTCGCTTGAGGAACAGGATCAACAATGAACTGAGGACTCAAAGAACAGGACTACTTGCATTACTTGGGAGCTTGAAATGTATTTTTTTTGTATCTTGCATTAGTGTTGAAAAAGCCGACTTGTGGCATCAGTGAAATGTTGGGCATATCATGTTAATCTCAGCAGCACCACCATCAACAGCAGCTCTGTGAAGTCTGATCAGAATAGATAATGTACATAATTGTATTTTTGATCTACTCTTTGTTAAACTATAATAAAAGACTAATGGTCACAATTCAGAATCAGAATCATTTATTGCCAAGGTATGTTGTACATACAAGGAATTTAACAGGACGGGTGGTGCATAACATTAAACAATCAACAACAATCAACACAGTGCAACAAGTAGAAACATATTAAAATGTACAGTAAAATATAAAATAAAGTAAAATATAAAATAAAGTGCACAAACGAACAGATAACAGGACTATAAACAAGTGAGATGTACAGTAAGTGTAATGTAAACGTGTTGAGTGTATTTAAGTAATTGACACTCTAAAAGTTGTTAGAAGTCTGTTGTATAAGAATGACAATAACTTTAGCAAAAATGTTTCATTTTATTTAATAACTGTGGTCTCTGCGTTGTCATCCTTTGTCCATTTAAAGTCTTGGTAATTTAATGTTTGCACTGTAGCCCTGAGACCAAAAATAAATATGTGATGACAATTAGACACAATATTTATTAATAGAGCTGTGAAGCTTGTGACTGTACTTTTTACCTAATGGGAGGATGTTGCTGTAAATACAACGCTGCATTAAATGCTGGATACATGGGATTAAGTTGCATCATTATCAACGGTAACAATACTTTCATTGATATAAACAAACCAGAGATCACTATAATTTAGCTGTTAGAGCTTTTACTGAAAATCATATCAAACAAATACTATCAGGAACTAGATGACTAAAGTAGTTGGGTTGTGTATTAGTTGATGCTGCAGTATATAAATCACGTTGGGTTGTGACGACATCTACTGTCTGTATTTGGTTTCACTCACATTATGGGTAACAACGGTTTATGTTCATCTTTGAATGTAACTTTCTGTTTAGTTTTCAGCCTGCATATCAAAAAAAAAAATCACATTTGTGTTTCATGTTAGTTACAGAGACTTCATGGTAGTACCAGAAGTATTTGTAGCGGGGGAGCACTCTTTTCATGACATCACACAGATTTAGATTCTTTTAAAAATACAATTTATGAATATACAATAGATAAAAACAATTAAAATAGTCCAGACCGAGAGTCTCTTTAGGGCCACAAGAATTTAGCTGAGAGGAGAAGTGAAGCTCACTTCACTCCTCCACAGATCCCACAGCGCCTCGTCTCTCCTTCCTCTCAACTGTCTCTCTCTGTGGTTGCTCAGTCACAGCGGCCCCTCTCGTCCGGATTAGTCTCTGCACCGCTCCACCGCCATACTCTGCTCACCGAGGGTTTTTCGTAGGCTCGGTCACACCTGTCTCTCCTCCACACGCACACACACACACACACATACACACACACACACACACACACACACACACACACACACACACACACACACACACACACACACACACACACACACACACACACACACACACACACACACACACACACGCACACTTTATGACTTATTTATGAATACATTTTCTGCATATGTAGAATTAGTGTTGCAGATTTGAAAGTTGTAGTAAACAGTAAAAAAGAAAAGAAATATCCAAATATCTTGTGACTTGGATTGTAATGTTGACAGTTTTTCAAAAACAGAGAGATGTCACACCGTGCACATGTACACATCGTGCAAATGTTTTAATATTAACACTCGTATATTATAATTTCGAGGATGAAATGCAGAACGTAAAAGAATAATACAATAAAAGAGAAGATCTTTGTGTGGGAAGCTGTGTTTAAACTGTATGATGACACTTTGTTTCCATTTCTTCATAGCTGAGAGCAATGACAGTTTCCTGGTATAATATGATTGGACCTTACTTGTAATCTTAACACGCGGAACTTCAGAAACCATTTCCAGAAATAGTTTTGTCTTCAGCATCCTTTTAAGGCTTTAATCGGTTATATTCATAAATGAGGAACCAAGATGACAGTTGGCTAATATTTCTGCTTCCTTTCTTATCCGACACTGATCACTAAGAGAAGAGAGGCTTCTCATGTGTGCATGTTTGCTATTGAATAAGGTTAGTCAGAAAGCTGCTGACTGGGTCAACAGAGGCTGAACACTGAGGCGACATGGAAGCTGTGATCGGACTGTTTGTGATGCTACTCGGAGTCTCTCACAGTGAGCTGTTTCACTTTTTTAAACTGACACATTTCATGCAGCCGGATCAAATATATACAGTTCAACATCATCTTCATTGATGTGCTTTGCAGCGCAACCACTGACCCACGCTGGGACCAAATTCATACAAGAATCATGACACATAGAATAATTTAATATAATTAAACATCTTTTTCTTCTTCTTTGATCTTTAATTGACTGTCATAGATCTATTCTGTTGAAACAAACTGAAAGCTTGGTGTAATTTATGACAATAAACTTCAGCTTCAAGACGCAAGATTTATTTCATTATCACTTTACTGTACAAATAAAGGAGGATTGCAAATCCAGTTATAAAGCTAATGCTGATTCACATTCTCAGTCACAATTACAACATTATGTTTAGCATGAAATACAATGTATTCAATAACTAAGTGTACTGTAAAGCAGAGGGAAGTGTGTGCATGAGTTCTTGGTGAAATGTTTTGTGGTCACATCTATCTTTTGCAATATAGAACATTTTCCTGTCTGCATTAAGGGAAGTATACAGTAACAATTCAACCACACATTTTTCTTTTTTGTTTTAAAAAATGAACATATTCAGATATTTGTATTTATATTTTTCTCTATCTTGTTATTAAAACATTTTATTTAAACTAATTAAACCTGATTAATATTTCATTCATGTTCTTTATAAATCTAGTGAACCCTTATTTACACAATAAATGTTCATGAAAGCTATTTGAAAGATTTTATTACGTTGTACTGACATTTCATTGCAGCTACACAATGTTTACCTTCACAGGAAACACTAAGACATCATGGTTTTATGGCTGCACCATTACTTAAAATCTAAATATTCTAGATGACATCTATGGTGCATCAGTACTTGCCATGTGATATATTAATTTTTTTACTTTTCCTTTTTATTATTTCCAGGTGTGGAAACCTACTGTGATGGCAGACAGAATGGAGCTCAGTGTTATGGAGCTTTGGGAGGAACTGTGGTCCTCCAGCTGATGAACAAAGCCTCAGAAATACATAAATACCAATGGGTGAACAGCAAAACAACAACAATAATACTAGAAGGGAGAAGGAATAACATTGTGTCTAATCAGATAGAAAACAGATCATTCTTTACTCCCAGTGATGGAACATTTAGGATCAATAAACTGAGCAGGACTGATGGTGGTGAATATAGACTTAGAACCTTTGATTCAGATGGAACAAAGTCAGAGGACAGGGTTCTACAGTTGACCATTCAAGGTAACTATTCATTACATGCATCTCATATTCTACGTGCTGTATATCTGTATCCATGTCTGGACTGCTCTGTATGAGAAACTCTACAGAATGATGAAGATTATGTCAATATGAAAAGTCATCTGAGTGTGTTTCCTTCAGCTCCTGTGTCCTCTGTCCTGCTGGTCTCTGAGTGTCTGTCCCAGGGAGAGATGAAGGTGTCCTGCTCCTCTGAGGGAGCGGAGAGTCCTCAGTACAGCTGGACTCTGGATGATCACACTCTGACAGACTCTGAGCTCCTCTCTGGAAACACTGAGACAAACAGCATCACTCTGAAACAACACGTCAGAGGAAAACTGGTCTGCTCGGTCAGGAATACCGTCAGTAGTGTCTTAAAAGAAGTGCAGATATCTACCTGTGGTGAGTGAGAGCACGAGTAGACAAAGGTCTGATGTTAATGATACTAATGATTAGCTGAACATCAGTCATTGATCTCTGTCTTTCCCACAGGCTACATATTCATTAACTGCACCACACCCAATGGGACGCACATATCACAGTGGGTGTTTGCAGCCAGTAATACACTGTGTATTGAGCCAACAACAACTCCCACCACAGTCACAGCAACCTCCCGTGCTGGTAAGGAGTCTGGCATCACAGTGTCAATTAACCCCTACAATAATATCACATCCTCCAATAAAACTGTCACTCACTCCTCCACTGAGGACTGATGGGACATAATTAATAAGTGAAAACTAACTCTGCTGCAGTGAATTCATTTAGGTCATTTCCATTATCTTTGTTTGCCATTCTCCAAAAATAACACGTGTATTGTTTGCTAACTTAAAGATCTGTGACACACACACACATACACATTCATCAAACCATTCATTTTTCTTTTTTGTTTTAAAAAATGATATTTGTAATTATATTTTTCTCTATCTTGTTATTAAAACATTTTATTTAAACTAATTAAACCTAATTCATATTTCATTCATGTTCTTTATAAATCTAGTGAACCCTTATTTCTACAATACATGTTCATGAAAGCCGCTTGAAAGACAAAAATATATATTTTATTACGTTGTACTGACATTTCATTGCAGCTACTCAATGTTTACCTTCACAGGAAACACTAAGACATCATGGTTTTATGGCTGCACCATTACTTAATCTTCTATGGTGCATCAGTACTTGCCATGTGATATATTGATCTTTATATTTGTCCTTATTATTATTTCCAGGTGTGGAAACCTACTGTGATGGCAGACAGAATGGAGCTCACTGTTATGGAGCTTTGGGAGGAACTGTGGTCCTGCAGCTGATGAACAAAGCCTCAGAAATAAATAAATACCAATGGTTGAGCAAAACAACAGTAATACTAGATGGGAGAAGGAATAACATTGTGTCTAATCTGATAGAAAACAGATCATTCTTTACTCCCAGTAATGGAACATTTAGGATCAATAAACTGAGCAGGACTGATGGTGGTGAATATACACTTATAACCTTTGATTCAGATGGAATGAAGTCAGAGGAAAGGGTTCTACAGTTGACCATTCAAGGTAACTATTTATTACATGCATCTCATATTCTACATGCTGTATATCTGTATCCATGTCTGGACTGCTCTGTATGAGAAACTCTACAGAATGATGAAGATTATGTCAATATGAAAAGTCATCTGAGTGTGTTTCCTTCAGCTCCTGTGTCCTCTGTCCTGCTGGTCTCTGAGTGTCTGTCCCAGGGAGAGATGAAGGTGTCCTGCTCCTCTGAGGGAGCGGAGAGTCCTCAGTACAGCTGGACTCTGGATGATCACACTCTGACAGACTCTGAGCTCCTCTCTGGAAACACTGAGACAAACAGCATCACTCTGAAACAACACGTCAAAGGAAAACTGGTCTGCTCGGTCAGGAATACCGTCAGTAGTGTCTTAAAAGAAGTGCAGATATCTACCTGTGGTGAGTGAGAGCATGAGTAGACAAAAGTCTGATGTTAAGATACTAATGATTAGCTGAACATCAGTCATTGATCTCTGTCTTTCTCACAGGCTTCATATTCATTCACTGCACCACACCCAATGGGACGCACATATACCAGTGGGTGTTTGCAGCCAGTAATACACTGTGTATTGAGCCAACAACAGCTTTCACCATAATCACAGCAACCCCCCGTGATGGTAAGGAGTCTGGCATCACAGTGTCAATTAACCCCTACAATAATATCACATCCTCCAATAAAACTGTCACTCACTCCTCCACTGAGGACTCACGGGACATAATTAATAAGTGAAAACTAACTGTGCTGCAGTGAATTCATTTAGGTCATTTCCATTATCTTTGTTTGCCATTCTCCAAAAATAACACGTGTATTGTTTGCTAACTCAAAGATCTGTGACACACACACACATACACATTCATCAAACCGGTGCTTCCTCCAGTAGAGATGAGCCCCGTTTACTTACGCAAGTGAAAACCAACTCTCCTGCCACAGCCCTAAATTCACATGTGATTTTTGTGTTTCTTAATCTGAGCAGATCTCTCCCAGCTCATATGTGGAGTGCGAGCAGCTGTGGTGATTCTTGCATTAATTGGGATCACCGTCTTTTTTGCTTGGAAGAAAAAGAAAAACAAGACGGCTCAAGGCTCTGTTGTCCGTCGACAGATTGAAGATCAGGAGAACTCTGTTGTGATGGTTGGAATGAGAAGGTCTTCATCTGATCTTTAACTTTGTGAATCCGGTGTCGTGTGACTCTTTTCACTCGGTCACTTCAGTTGTTGATTGGTGAAAGAGGGATGCTTTACTTCGATTTAAATTCACGTGTAGACATCGTCTTGTTGTGAAATGTTCAGTGCGTCGCTGCCTTTGGAGAGTGATGAAGCATCCAGAGGCCCACAGCACAGTTTAATTGTCATATTTACTCTGCAACTCATTTTGATGACATTTGGACATTATCGTACAGTAGATTTCCACGTCGTCGCTCTCTGGTGAAAACAATGTATCTCCAAATGTGGTGACCTTTAATTTTTCAGAAGAATTTAAGGATTAAGCGGTTCTTTCTCCCACTTCTTTGTGTAAATCAGATATTTAAAACACACTGGATTATCTGAAAAATGCATGGAAACAGATATATTTCTTAGAATGACAAGTTTAGGTACTTGTCATGACTTTTTTAGGTACTTAACTTAGAAGCTATGCATATTCTAAAAATGGTGATTTTGCATTTAAAGTGTGTATTAAAGACCAAACTGTAATTATACATCATATAACTTACAGGCATATTCACATATATGACTAAAGTTTTTATCTTCTAAATATTGAGTTATGTAAATAATAGTTTTGTGCTTTTCTCATCTATTAATAATTACAAATAGAAGTCTGTTGTTCTCACATGTTTACTTAAACCTTTAGAAGCATTAAATATTTAGACTTTTATCTTTGTTGAGTTTTATTGTTGTTATGTATTCACAACCTGTCAATCAATCAATCATCAGATCCTTTTGTTGACATTTTGATCACAGACTGTACCTTTAATTACTGCTGAGGGTTGAATAAAACCTCCGACTCATCATCAGTGTTAGTAGGTGTGAGGTTTTCCTCTACTGGTTCACAGAGGAGCTACTGTTGCTTATTGATAATTCTGTACTCAGTAAAACTCTCTGTTGATAACATTTAAACATCAATAAAACATAATCACATAGCTGTTACTGCCTTAAGAGGCTCCACACAAACATTCTGCCTCACTAAATATTAAGTGTATAATATGACTGTTTATTGCTGCAAGTGCAATGTCAGAAGTCTTTTCATGTTTTAGGACATTTGTGTTTAATAAACAGTCGCCAGTGGAGGGCGACAGAGTCTTAAGAGACATTTTGTATTTTGATGCTTCAGAAACATTGTTCTTGAAACTTTCATGCCAATAAAGCCCATTTGAGTTGAATTGAATTGAATTGAATCAAGTTGAATTGAGAGAAAGGAGGGAGTTGTGATGAATTGTTTAAAATTCTCAAAGCTCAAAGTAACCAGAGACATTGCAGAGATAGCAGCATGGTTTTTAGACCACTGTGGCCAAACAGCAGTGTGATTGAAAACATATTTGAGCACCTTGGGGTGGCTTATTGTTGCCTCTTTTTACCTTGTTTTATACATCTGACAAAACACAGAACACTTCTGTCACAGGAATAAAAAGCAGAACATTTTAGTTGGTCTTATTGCAAAGACCTTAAGTATACTGAAGAAACAGCAGCATTAATTGGCCAATAATAAAGTCTAAAGCTGTATAATGCTGCTGTACCACTGAGGCTGACATAATGTAAAAATATAATATTGTAATAACTATAATTTCATTTTTACTGCCCTAATCAAGTATTCAAGATCACATGATAAAAACTCCAATTCATGTCCACTACACTGATTATATTTGGTTAACTGTGTTTTAGTGGATCCTAACCTTTTATTTTCACTGAATTCTCAATGTGTTTATCTGAAATGTATCAATAGCTTTAAAGTTTAACTGAACATCAGCTCTATAAATTCCAATACACATAAATATGATTTTCATGTAACTTTATACACATTTCTTTGTAATTTAGAATAATTAAAAAAATGTGTATCTGAAGACTTCAATAATCTGAATTTAAAATATAGTTTGGTGTATGTAAATAGTTTATGTGACGGAGGCAGTTTGAGGGGTTCAGACAACGTTTGGTTAAATTTAACTTGTAATGATTCATTAAGAGATAATTGACAGGATGTATCAAATACTAATTGTATTGGAAATGATGAGATGGAGGGATGACAAATTCCAGCTGCAGTCTCAAATCCTCTTTCAGCAGGAAGGAGGCATGTTTCCCTCTCTTCCACTCCGTCCATCGCCTACAGAGGTCATGTGGTTGGAGGCTAAAAGGGGAAGTGAAACCCATATCACTTCCTTTTCTCTTCTCTGCCTATTAAAAGATGAATACAACAACGCTCTGGTCGGTTAAAGGTTTGTTCAGTAGGATGTGCATGTTTTCTTTTGGGGGAAAAGTAGAAAAGTTTGTCTGTATGCTGCTGACTGGGTCAACGGAGGCTGAACACTGAGGAGACATGAAGGCTGTGGTTGGACTGTTAGTGATGCTACTCGGAGTCTCTCACGGTGAGCTGTTCAACTTTTAACACTGAGTCGTGGGTTTAGACATTCTCCTCAGTGATGCAGGTCAAATACTGCAGGATGAGGCACCTGTTGGTTCTGAGGAAATACCAACTTTATTGATCAACTATGATTTAACAATCTACTGTTTAAAAGTAGTGTTTGAGCTCTTCTGAGGTTCAGTAGCTTTTAAAAAATCTAGTTATATCTAAGAATGATAGCAAATCCGGAGATCAATCCCATGTCATTGTGCAAACTTTCTAAATATGAATCTATTAAATGACTTCATCTCTAAATGTGATCCTGATTTTTCTCTTAAAGTCACTTGAAAGTTTAAGATAAAACACTGTATGACATATACCACGTCATATTATATCATGCTAAACATAAACTATGTTGTTATTTTATAACAATAGATACTATTCTCAATGTCGTGTGAATCATTTTATACATTTTCACCAAATACAGCCTGAAATATGATTTGGTATATCTTCAAAAGTTTGGATCTCCACTTTAGTTTACAATAAAGTGCTGTAAAAAACACAGCATGCGTTGTTAATAACTGGATGTAGTCAACTACAATACGACAAAATGTATTACAGAAAAAGACCAAACTTTTTTTTTTGCAGTCACCTGTTATGTTCGCATTTGCCTAAAACACTTTCATGTTTTTGTTCCAAAATGTTCAGGTGTGGAAACCTACTGTGATGGCAGACAGAACGGAACTCAGTGTTATGGAGCTTTGGGAGGAACTGTGGTCCTGCAGCTGATGAACAAAGCCTCAGAAATACAGAGATACCAATGGGTGAACAAAACAACAACAATAATACTAGAAGGGAGAAGGAATAACATTCTGTCTAATCTGATAGAAAACAGATCATTCTTTACTCCCAGTAATGGAACATTTAGGATCAATAAACTGAGCAGGACTGATGGTGGTGAATATACACTTAGAACCTTTGATTCAGAGGGAACGAAGTCAGAGGACAGGGTTCTACAGTTGACCATTGAAGGTAAATAACTATTCATTACATGCATCTCATATTCTACATGCTGTATATCTGTATCCATGTCTGGACTGCTCTGTATGAGAAACTCTACAGAATGATGAAGATTATGTCAATATGAAAAGTCATCTGAGTGTGTTTCCTTCAGCTCCTGTGTCCTCTGTCCTGCTGGTCTCTGAGTGTCTGTCCCAGGGAGAGATGAAGGTGTCCTGCTCCTCTGAGGGAGCGGAGAGTCCTCAGTACAGCTGGACTCTGGATGATCACACTCTGACAGACTCTGAGCTCCTCTCTGGAAACACTGAGACAAACAGCATCACTCTGAAACAACACGTCAAAGGAAAACTGGTCTGCTCGGTCAGGAATACCGTCAGTAGTGTCTTAAAAGAAGTGCAGATATCTACCTGTGGTGAGTGAGAGCATGAGTAGACAAAAGTCTGATGTTAAGATACTAATGATTAGCTGTACATCAGTCATTGATCTCTGTCTTTCCCACAGGCTACATATTCATTAACTGCACCTCACCCAATGGGACGCACATATCAAATTGGGTGTTTGCAGCCAATAATACACTGTGTATTGAGCCAACAACAGCTCCCACCACAGTCACAGCAACCTCCCGTGCTGGTAAGGAGTCTGGCATCACAGTGTCAATTAACCCCTACAATAATATCACATCCTCCAATAAAACTGTGACCCCCCCCCCCAGTGAGGACTCATTGGACTTTATTAGTAAGTGAAAACTAACTGTGCTGCAGTGAATTCATTTAGGTCATTTCTATTATCTTTGTTTTCCATTCTCCACAAAAACACCTGTAACGTTTGCTAACTTAAAGATCTGTGTGTCTCTTGTGTCTTTTATTACAGAAAGAGGCTTGCAAATAATGGGTTGTGTACTGGCTGCACTTGTACTTCTGTTAGTGGTCGGGGTGGCTGTCGTCTGTTCTCAGAAGAAAAAGAAAAAGAACAAACCTAAAGGTACAAAACAAAACTTCATTTCCTTAACCCATCACTGCAATGACCCATGGGGCAATATACTTATTCACTTTCTCGCTGAAAATTTGATGAGAAGATTGACACCACTCTACAAACTTCAAGTGATATACATCTTTTAGTCCATTTCTCGGTAAGAAAGTACCTCCCAAAATGTCAACTTGTTGTTAACAATCCACTGTACAAACAGACCGTGGTGGAGTAAGTATTCAGATCCTTTAGTTTTAATACTACACAGGAAAAAATAAAACTGTTACAAGTATTGAAAATGTGACTTAAAAGTATGTAAGAATAATCTGGAAAATGTACTTAAAGTATTAAAGGTAAAAGTACTCAATACAGAAAAATGTATGTTATATTGTTATACCAATAGATGTAAATGTAAAAGCAGGATTTTATTGTTGTAGTTGATTGAATGAAGTAGTAGAAAGTTGCATTCCAGTAAAGTACAAGTACCTGAAATTTGTACTGAGTATATCTCAGCATTAAATATATATATTTGTGCCACTCTTTCCTTTCACTCTGCAGAAGAAGATGACCAGGAGCTGACCTATGCTGATGTCAAGATCATGCAGCGACCGGGGAGGCAGATGCAGCAAAGAGCAGGGACGGAGGTGGAGTACGGCGAAGTCATGTTTTCAGAGCGACCTCGACAGTCTGTTCGACCAGCAGAAGATGAGTGTGTGTACGCCAAGGTCCGTAAAGGAAGGTGATTCACAGTGTTTAAAGACTGCACCACTGAAGGCAGATGGAGATGGCTGTCAAGAGGCCAAAAGGCTTTTCACCTTCATGTGATTTCCAGTTGGAAAATATCTCATATCGCTCACAGATGTTATTTTCCCACCACTTTCCACTGTTGTCTTCTACAATTTTTGCGGACGCTTTCTTAAGAAAATATGTTTTCAAATATTCCAATTACAGTATTACATTACATTTCCCTGTAATATAATTATCTTTGTATTATATTGTACCTACTTTTTACTTGTTTCTAATTTGTGAGCATATTTACCTTCATTTCATTAAAACACTGTAAACTTGCAATAGTGTATGAATTTGAAAAACAACAATGTATGTCATTGTATTACTCACCTGATGTCAAAGTTTGCATTTACTGGGACTGAACTGTATTCATGAAGCAGATGTGGATGGATTAGTTGAGGGTCGTAGTGTAAACATGCATATGTAGTGTGGATTCATTAAACGTTTGGTGCTGTGTAATGTCAAATTAGACCATGTGATCTTCCTTTGGCTTTCTTGCCATAAGTTAAGTTTGTAGACTAATGTCTCTCAGGAAGTTCGCAGTAACCACATATTGGTTTCCATGGTAACACTTCTGCTTCTTTCAGGTTTACAAACTTGGTTTGTCAGTTACAGGGGTGATTATGAAGACAATCTTATTACATTTGGTTCAGTTAATATTTAACCATAGTACATGCAGTTCCTTAGTGTTTACAATAAGAACATCCCCTTTTTCTCCTTTACTGAGAGGAACAAATCTAGTGTGAGCAACTTGTTCAACTTGTCATGCTGAGCATTCAATGCGGTTATCTTTTAACGCCATCAAGTTTCTATATTTAGTTCTACATGTTTCCTCTGTCTTTGTGGCTTCCAGTTTAGTCAGTTGAGCACATTGCTGCTTATTTTTCATGATCTAATACAAACCAGTCAGTTAACTTTCAAGAAGGTTCATGATTTGAAAACAAATACAGCCATTTGCCTGGAATTAAATATAACCTCATGTAATCGAGGACTAGATCAATATGTAATTCACAGCCTTTTTTGTGCCATGGGCAGGTGAAAAATATAAACTACAAATAATACAAACTTCAGATCTTAAAAGAGGCATTCTGCCTGAAAGTGCTCTAATCACAAAACACAATATTACGGGCTGAAACAGATGTGGCAAGGACAATAAGAAAAAATAAAATAAAAGTTAAGCCAGCTAGGGGATTGCACCCCACGAAATACCGTCTGAAGAACCTTCGTTATTGCTTTGAAAATTGGTAAGGCCCACAGATTCGTCACTGACACAAGACAGGTGTGTTTCCAATATAAACGAAAGGTTTTATTGAAATAATCAAATGTGCAGGGTCAGTAGGTGCTGTGGAGGAAATTATATTAATGGCAAAATGAAAATTACTTCAATAATGGGAATAAACATTATTCTTTATTACAATCTTAAAAGGCTTATATAAAAACTCTAAAGCCATAACACAATCTAAAATCCTCAAAATGTCCTATTCAACATAAACTAAGCAAAACTGGTGAATTTAATTAAGGCCACTGGTGGGGAGGCAGACTACACTGAGGAGTGCTCAGGCCACTATTGCAGGTTTAGTGAAAACTCTTGAGTTAGTTAACCATGAGATATGGAAAACTCTGGGTGAGAAATTGTGCAGTCTACACTACATGTAACTCAAAAGAATAACAAGCAAAACAACGGCAAAAGAACATTGGCAAACCAGCAGCATGTTAACCTTCAAAATGAAAAACGATTAGAGAATTGGTTAGGCTTGGGGCTCCGTTCACCAACACTACCCCTTATGTTGCATTCACTGGCACTGGGGGAGCAACCACAAAGACAATAATGCACAAGAAAATTAAAGTTTTTAAGTATTGACTCCGACCCTATTCACTTTGAGTGCTAAGTGTATTCTGCACACATTTCTCAGCATGAGCTAATAAGAATGTGGGTTCACAGATCATCATAAGTTAACCAGAGTGTAGTTTACATGATACAAACCATAGGAGGGTGTGCTCGACCGCACAAGCGTCACATTAAACAGTGAGGCCAGAAATAAATATAGATTAGAAGTGCACCCTTCTTTTCACAGCTTAGTATCACCTTCTGAAACACTGAAAGGACCTTTCACACACACACACACACACACACACACACACACACACACACACACACACACACACACACACACACACACACACACACACACACACACACACACACACACACACACACACACACACACACACACACATATATATATATGTATACATAAAATACACACATATATGTTTGTGTATTTACAGCCATTTCTGTGCCATGGGCAATATATATATATATATATATATATATATATATATATATATATATATATATATATATATATATATATATATATATATATATGTATGTATTTGATATGTATTTGTATTTTAGCTGTTGCTGTGCATTTAATCAAAGAGAGAGGTTAGGTTTCATGATTGATTTGGTTTGATAGCTTGAGGGTAAAAGTTGACAACCATGGACTTCCAATTCAGATGATTCACAGAGCCATAAAATTGGTGTTTATGGTTCATGATAGTTATAGTGTCCTTAAACAACCACCTGAGATCTTTTTTTTTAGTTCAACCCTCTGACCAACATACTCTGGTGAGCAAATGATTGACAACACAGGAGGAGTGTTATAAAGGTGCTCCAACAATCCAGAATCATTTTGCTACTTTGTTCAAAACAATAATTGTGTGGGTACCAAAATGTCCAGTATTGTTGCAGCTGTTAGCCTTTTAATATGTGTATACCAATATACCAAAGAGATTCAACTGTTGCACCGTAACTCTTTATAGGTTTGGTTGGACCACAATTACACATTTATTTTTTTCCTCATAAAAACCAGGTGATTTAGTCAATGTCATGACACACTCATGTGATGTTACCCAGCCATGCCAAATGTATCTACTTATAAAACCAAGACCGGTGGCTGGTGCCAGTTCTTCAATCCTGAGCATGTCAGTTTTTGTTTTTGATTAAAGATATCCTACAGGTGACTTATGATTTTATACTTAAGAGAATTTTTTTTATTCAAAATTTTGTTTCAGTATTTATTCATTATTTGTACAGTATTTGTACAGTACAGCTATTTACTGTGGCGCAGTGTGAATGTAATTTAAAGGTTTCTGTGAAAATCATTCTATAATGTGGCCTATATTAATGTATGATTCAATAGAAATTCATGGTCCAAAGCGTAAGTCATCTCAAGTCACGCTTTCATGAATTACATGTCTGTATTAAGTCATTTTGTGGGCAGGCAGGGCTGTACACCATTGGTTCACTTCCTCATTGGCGGCATGATCTTATCAAGAAGCTTTTTTCTGTTGAAATGTTTCAGAATATTGAAAGCAGATGCTTAGTGCTAATGAAAAGAAAATACAAAACCTGATCGATAAACCTATATGTGCATGCTTTATATTTTATCTGCAGCACAACCAACATAAACTTGAAAACAGGGGAATTTACAAATACATGATGAGTTGCACAAAGTTGGTGGTACAGTGGCTTTTGCAATCCTCGGCCAACTCTGTCAGTACAAAATTTACATTTCTACATTAGCCACTTTTCCTTCCTCTTCTTTAAAGTGACACAGAAACAGGAACAATGTGAACGTGTGTTAACATGTACAATGTAGTACATACTTTAACATTTCATACAAACTGTATGTCCCAAAAGACTGGATACACAGTGCCATTTTTCATTTAAAGTTCTCCGACGAAGCTGAATGTCTGCATTTAGCGGTACAATGTCTGTGGACCATGAGTCATGTAGCAGCTGTTTTTCAGGATGTGGCTAAACACTACTGCCTGAGTGGGATATTCCACAGGCATTTTTAAACACGCTTGCTCTCAGTTCCTTGCTGTTATCACAATGTTATAGCAAAAAAAAAGTCAAAATGGTAAGTGTTTCAACCAAATGTTTTTTTATGTCATATTATACACCTGTTCAATGCCAAATGATGACATTTGTGTTTTCATATCAAGATCATGCTGCTTTTATTTCCTTAAAAAACAAAACAAACATTTCTGTTCATTCACCATTACACCAAACACAGCTGCCATCCTCCCTCACTAAAACCCAATAGTTTGTACTTTTGAATGATCTATTCTCGTGGTAAATTAAGTTGTTTTCCTTTCTTTCCTTCGAAGTAAGAACTGTAACACTCTCTGCTCTCTCTCGATTTCCTGTAAATTCAAATTCTGAAAAAGAGATGTATTAGCATCATTCTACTTCCTCTTTTTATTTCTTGACAAACATAGATTCTTGACTATAGATGGACAAATGCATTGTCACTTTTATCCATCAAGGTTTCAGACAAATTTCAACATCCCGTTTAAGTTAAAGAAAGAAGAACTTGTGAAATGCTTTTTTCAGTGTGGCTTTAACCAAAAGCAGACACTCAAGTTTCACAAGTGACAAGTTATCCAGCGATTCTTTGTCATTAAAATCAGTATCTCGGTGCTGAAAATGATCCATATAAACACACTGAAGTCCTGTGATTGGCAAATGCGCCACCAGAGATGATCAATGCAACAGACATGTGTAGTGCTTGTAATTGAGAAAGCAGGAGGTGCAGCATTATAACATGTTGATGGGAATCATCTTCATTCATTGTGTGGAAAAGTTACAAAAACAAAAATAAAGCTATGTACATATTTCACGCTGTATCAGCCTCTAGTATTCCTCTGATATAGTGTCAGACATGATGTTGTCGCTGGGGCTGGTGGTGATGTGGGTGTCAGCGGGTCCACCCAGCTCTGGTGGGGTGGGTGTTGTTGTGGAGGCCTGCTGGGAATGCTGCAGCTTCTTGCGGTTTATCTTCCTCTCTTTGGCACGTCTGTTCTGAAACCAAATCTTCACCTAAGATATCAACGTCAGAAACATATTTATTAAGTGTGTGCTCCAATATGATGGTTATAAGGTATGATCAGAAATAGCAGTGATGCATTATCTGTTCTATGTTTGCTTTCCTTTGACCCTTTGCCTGTAATTACGTGTGTTATCTTCAGTTGATCATTTTCTATCGCCCTGCCCCACCTACTTCTGCTGAAGTTTGGTAATTTCCTTGGTTCCCAGAATGACTTTGTTGCAATCTAACTGTGGACTCGACAAGCAGAGTGGGTAGGCGGGAAATAACAATAATAACAACAATAGCATCATGAGAGCGAGAATGAGGGATTCTCCATTAACACTACTTGTACACGACGTTTTGGTGGCCACATAACATTATAGTTTACAGAGGTTTCTGCTGTTTGTTCCAAGGCTGACAATAAGGTACTGCATCGCTGTGTTTTTAGCAATTGCAATTTTTCTATTTTCTTATATCACTAAAATATCAACAATGTAAATCCCATGAAGACAATTCAGCCTACTCCTTTCATAACTCTCACTCCTCACCACTTTCACCCGCTCAAGTCACAAGAACATACAAAGAAGAAACAAGAGGGGTCAACCAAAATAAGCGAGTGGCTGTCTTAGATCTCATTCCTGAAAAGAAGGCACTCTTTCTTTACCTTGCACAGCAGCAGGATTCTTGCGATGTGCGAGATTACTTAACTTTACATAACTTTTGAAAGAAGAACTCGGACATTTTATTTATCTTACAAATTAAGAGTTGTTTTTATAATCGATAAAACACACATTTCTGTACCCTCTTTTGATGCATTTACAAATAGTCTGTAATTGCAATTTGTGGCCACAGATACTGCTGTTCAGCAAGAGTTACATGGTTGAATAAAGGAAATCTTAACTCGAGTTAGCTTTTACTGGAGCTTTAAGCTGCGTCTCACGGTATTGCAGGATGCAGGATGACCATAACAGTGTGTCTACACAGGAGGCATTTGCTGCCCATGAGCCTAATTATTAGTTTGTGGATCTCACCTGAGCCTCTTTAACAATGTTAAAGAGTTTGGGGTTGATTTTTATTTTACATTCGGATCTGCCTTTTTCATTAATGCCCCTTTGTTTCTACCCTGTTCTCTCTACCCCTTACCTTTCTAGTTCTAACTTTAATTTGCTCCAGTCTCACCTGTCTCTCAGAGAGGCTCAGTGCCATTGACAGCTCGGTCTTCCTCCTCATGGTGATATATCGGTTGCATTGAAACTCTTTCTCCAGCTCCAGGCGTTGCTGGTCAGTGTACACCACTCTGTACTTGTCCTGAGTGCGCGTCTTTGTTCCTGAATCACACAAAATAACCCTGATTTAGTAAAACAACTAATACCAGTTTGGATGATTGACTGACTTAGTGAATGTAAGTAAATAGGTGTGTTAAACATGATTATAATGCCAGTGAGTCACGTGCAGTGTGAGCCGTGTCCAAACAGATGACTCATTTGAAGACGTCTGGTGCCACGTTCAAGTTCAGGCGCCACTTAAAGCCTCATTAACTCTATTAATCACGCTAACTATAACTAATGTAAAGACTCCCCTCTGCATTGCATCAGTGGTTCTCCTTATCACTGTGAGTGGTGTTTACATAGGTGTTTACACAGGCAGCTATTCATTGACACACACACACACACACACACACACACACACACACACACACACACACACACACACACACACACACACACACTGGGTAGTCAGAGTTATTGATCTGAAATCTTGACCATGTGACAGCATCGATTGAGGCAGACCAACACACACACACACACACACACACACACACAGAGACATGAGTAAGGGACGAGGGTTCGCCTTAAGAGGATATTCGGTTTGACATCTGCAGACTTCCTGTAGTGCCTGTGTTATCAAGCCAGGTTGTCACCCTTTTGCACCCACCCAGTGGACAGAGAGGGTGGGGAATGACATTTTTGCAGACTTCTCGGCCGCCACTGTTAGCTTTGCATTGACATCTCAAACCATGCTGGCGGAAGGGAGAGGCGAAAAGCTTGATGAATGTGTGTGTGCAGTCAGTATGACTTTACTCTGTGTACGTGTTGAAATCGTTCCTGTCTATGAATATGCGTTTTACCATATCTGTAATCTGTACACCCACTCAACTCAGCTCAAGTTCAGCTTGTCATCATCATGTGACTGTGTTATCAAAAAGACACTTTTCCTCTTAAGATTAATTTATCAGCAAATTTAAACATCCAATTTGTGATCTGCCCCAAGATAGATCAGAACATGCGTGTTAAAACAACTTCAGAGAACTTTTTTTAAAACTAAATTATAATTCTTTAAATTGATAGTTATATCTTAACATTTACAATGTATCAGAGGCCACTGCACCATGCAGCCTATAATAAGCCTACAGTGACCTCTATGGCTGTCTCCAGTATGAAGTCTTAAGTCCCACCTGAGAAGGACGGTCTGATGGGTTCATGCGGTCTCCTCCTGGAGCTGAAGGGGTCCTGTCCGGAGATGAAGTTGTACGGCCCTCCAGCGGCGTTAGGCGTGAGGCTCAGCTCCGGTGAGGAGAAGCTGAGCTGCCCGGCGTTGGGGCTTGACCCCTGGAAGCTGTACGCGTACTCCTCCCGGGGAGCGTAGACGGAGTTCCAGGCACTTGTCGACGGGTCACCGACTCCCGGGACATGATGATAACTGGTGAAGTCATACGGAGGCGGAAAGTACTGACTGTTCAGTGACAGTGTCTGAGCCGGGTGTCGGGCCGACTGTGAGTTGGGGTACATACCGGTGTCCTCGTTCGACAGGTGGGTTAAATCTCGGGTAGACCTCGGGGAATCAAACTACCTGGCGCATGTTAGGCCTCCTTGTTTATTCCCAGCCTGCGCTGGCGCTCTGTTTTCACTTCAGTCTAACGTTCGGCTACCTGTGCAGTAAGACTACACACACCTTTATAGATTTACTGGCGAGGAGTTCAAAAGTATCACCATGACGTCACGTTCAGCCTGAGACCCACCTGGCTGCTCGTCTTGGTGACGTGAGGGCATTGACCCTGATATCCCGAGTCTACCCTGGTGGATCATTTTTGATAAGGCCATCGTGCAAGGTGTGGGTGAAGCCTATGCACGCACATAGACGTGAAGGTGTCATGTGATATCCAGCACAGAGATTGTAAATCAAGATGAAAGTTGGCTCAGGGGTGGTAGAAGTTTATCAGACGTTGAACCACCATGTGAAATAGTCATAATCTCACAAAAGTATAAGTACATGAGTATTAGTAGCAATAAGAAATGTAAAAGTATTCATTAGGCAGGTCATTGGGGCAGTAGCAGGATTTAAATACTGAGTTCATGAGTCCAAATTGCCACACTTCTGCAAAAAAATGTGAACATGTATCATTTTATATAACTTTTAAATCATATATAAATAGAACATTAAGGTTTTAATGCTTCCTTCTACACTGTCAGGTATACACAGTAATTAATACATACATACACAACTAAAACATGAGAACCAGCTTTTAGAAATCCAACAGGTGCATTTGTGTAATAGTAGAGTATAAACTAATTTTCATCAGTTGCCCTCAGTGGTAGCTTTATGTCTACCATAAACTTGAAACAACTTAAAACAGCCCCATGAGGGCAGCAAAATACTGAAAATTGCCAAGTAATTTACCAGGTCTGAAGTCCTGCAGTTTCCATACGATCCTTATTTTCCACATTTAGTTGATGTACTCAAGATATCATGGCATAAAGTATATTGTGTATTCCACATGTTGAGCTTGTCTGTGGGTCCTTCTGCATCTGAGTCTACCAAGCATTCATAAACTATTCATACCTTGGTCAGAGGAGTCAATATAAGCTGTAACAGATATAAGCTGTTCCATGAAGCAGGCGCATGTTAATGGAGAGAAAAGTGCAACATCAAAAAATACAATGGATCATAGCCAACTTGGCTATAACACAAAGAAACGTGGTTTCATCACTTACAGAATAAACATTAGAGCATGTATTGATGTACAAACTGGACTGTTAGGTTTTAAGTGACCCCAAAACTTCATTCAGACACTCAGAGGAGGTTTAGTTTAAATGTGAAGCCCTTGAGCTCTTTTCAGGCCGTATGAATCTTTAATATTTATCTAAATGACGGGTTACTGTAGGGAATGAAACATGTATATAGATCCAGTTTAAACAGTGGAGCATAAACAATGTTCCCGCTGGTCTCTTTGTAGTCGTCGAGGGGGAACTAATAGGAGGCTTGTAGCCTCTTTTCACCAATTCTAAAAGTGTTAAAATGAGAGCTGCTGTAGGTACGCAGACACACCCAGAGCTTTCATCTTCCACAGTAAGCTTCCTCTGAGACCTATTACAGCCCCCAAAAAGCCTGCAAACAGTACTTATCAAGTGCTAAAAACACCTACAGCATGTCTTTAAGATTGTGCTTCACAGTGACAGAGAAACATTGAAAACTGGAGAACGATTTTGAATGCTGTACAAGAATCACCATCATCATTTATCATGATCAACTAAACAACTGAATGAAGTGACAAGTCAACAAGCGGCCAATACAAGTTGATTAGTTTACTAAGTATCACATCTCACCACCACAGTTTCAGTATATTTGATTATAGAGTGTAAAATACTGCCTCATTAATGATAAAACAGCATACACACTTTGGTTTTAGTAACAACTGTGGTGCAGGACTGCATCAGGTTACTGTTGTTGATTAACAAAAACATCATACATTTCTAGTGAATCTCCAGTGAAAAGATAGAGAAAATGATTAAAGTTGAATCCTATTCTGTTTAGTCTGAATGCAACCCGACCACTCAGATGGTAGAGTGAGAAAAAAAGTAGCACATGTATACTTAACTAGTGCTTCGGTCCCCTTTTTTCCCTTATTCCTGCATTTCATTAGACAGTATGCAGTAGAGAGCTGACAGGAAATGAGAGTCAAAGAGAGGAATGACATGCAACAAAGGTCCTGAGCCAGACGTTGTGATCACATGCTCAGTGTCTCACACACAAAGGTCTTTAATTTCTCCTGCTGGACTTTTAATCTCTCTCATGATGTTCTGTATGTAATTGAGTTAAACAAAATCTAAGGAAATAGTACAAATACACATCATAACTTATCTATCATTTTCTTAAGCCTAAAATTATGTCCTCAGATTTCTTTTTGTGTCTGACAACAGTCAAAACCCCAACGTTAGTCAGTTTGTTCTTACATTAGACAAAGACACGTAACAAAGCATCACATTGGAGAAAAACAAGGGAATGATATTCTTGCTTTTATAATGACTATTATCAGAATAGTTGCCAATTCATTTTCTATTTAATTTTCTATTCTATTGGCTGGTCATTAACTTATTAAACTAATTGTTTAAGCTCTAAATTAAGTTTCTCCTGTCTTGCTGCTTGCAATTGTTTTTGAGAGGCGATATCTTGAAATGTGATGATGATTGTTGTTGCTGCTGTTGTTGTTGCGTATTAGAAAATTCCCAGTGTTTTCAGATTTTCAGTTCTGGGCCTGAACAACAATTCTGAATCAAGTCTTTAAGGGCCTCTGACTACTACTATATATCCGTGCAATTTATTATGGATCTGACTACAGATCAGTCATTGAATGGCTTCATCCATCTTCATCTATCAGAGCTGTATTGGGTTCAGCTCAAGGTCTCCTCAGCCCCAGTGTTTCCTGCTTTTAACCCCCCCCCCTTTTACCCAGAAATCCATTTACATACTACATACACCTAATAGTATCTGCCTGTCTGCCTGCACTTTTCCTTGCCCCATTCCTGCTATTCCTGCTGTTTTTGTACATGACAATAAGCTTATATGTTTGGTCACCAAATCCCTGCTGCTGTCTGCCTGCATTGTCACCCTTTGGGTCCTTCCCCTGGTGCTCCGCTCACACCTGCTTGACAGGTAGCACTAGTTGAACTCCAGTGATGGAAACAACCCAGATTAACAGTGAGAGAAACCGTTCTTGAGCTGCTCTGATTGGCTGAATAGGCTGGGTATTGTTGTAGCAGAATTATTCAGAGTCTAGTTTATCGTGTGGTTTGTGACTTTGTCAAGCTGCATGAATAAACAAGCACAGCTGCCAAATGTAAAGCCTTTGCCACCCCAGTGTGTTCTCCTTCTCCACCAACCACTGCATTGGACAACATATTGTGCATTTATAGAACATAGAAAAAATGCCACATTAGACATATCTTTGTTGGTGCTCTTAAAAATGTAGAGATTTACAATCAGTGTCTCCTGTTACAGCTGCAGGATGTTTAGACAGAGAGTGTCTTATCTCAAGCTGATAAAGGATTGTGTGCACTGCCTTATGTTGATGTTTTATTGCTGCATTATTGCCTATTATCTCTTGAAAACATTTTAATTGACATTGCAAGCACTAAAAGGTACAAAAGTGGATTCATGGGGCGGAGGATTTGGGGCAGATTTATTGCAAGAAGGTGTTAATTACATAGTTATAAATAGATTGATGTTAAGGTGGCACAGTCCTGTGTGGTGTTGCTCCCCTCCTATCTAATAACTGGGGCTTCGCTGGCTCTCTAATTACTGCTAGCAGGGCTTTTAGATTTACCCTCACAATTAGAGGAGAACATGGTTACTGTCCAATTTGGCCCCTGTTCCCCCCTCCCCCCGTTGGCCACCCCCACCCCTTGTAAGAGAGAAAAGGCCTTCGTCAGCTGCAGGGATGTGTTATGAATTTCAAGCCATACGATCACATCCTGGGAAAGGAAGAAATTAGGCTGAGAGCCAATATAGATGTACTTGCATGGTGTGTGTCTGCATGGGTTTGAATAAGAGAGAGGCTGAAAGGGAAGGGACAGAAAAGGGTGAGGGAAAAAAGGAGGTGTTGAATTATGTTGGGATAAATGGAAAAAGACAGAAAATGACATGTGACATGTAAGAAAAAATGGGTCCCACCCAAGCTAGATGTGTGTGTTTACGTCTTTTACACCTAGCAGTGTGATTATGTAAGTGAAGTTACTTTGTTGAGAAACTGAGACTTCCATGTTTGTTTCCAAAGCAGGCCACCCTCTGCCAAAACCTTTTTTTTCTCCCTGTTTGGACCTCTCACTCACTCTCTCACTCTTTCTCTTCCTTTTTATTGTGTTTGTTGTTTTATGAAGGGGTTAGATGCGGTCCAGATTTCTGTTGCCAATAGAGACCGTCTGAGTTCACCTCCAGTTGCTCGCCACTCCATTCATAAACGAATCACTCCAGCTCGGGACCGCTGAGCTGCTATCGAAGAACAACAAGCAGAACCCAACCTGCGTTTCGATGTTTTCTCCCTCTGTCTATTCTCTTTCTCCCTTCACTTCTTTTTTTTTTTCTTCAAACTTCCCTCTATTGCTTTTTGCTCAACTCCCACTCACAATTCCCTCCCTCCTCTCTCTCTCCAACTCACTCTTACTCTAGCTTCAGCAGGGCCGGGCCTCTGGTTCCCTCCTCTGTGTGAATCTGTCAGGGAAGCAGTGTGTATGTGTGTGCGCATGTCTCCATTGAGAACACTTCTTTTTTAAACTTACAGCACTCTTTTGGAACGGTAGGCCGGCTTTTTCAGAGTGTGGGAGAGGAGAGGAGACCCCCGTGGTGCTGTGATTTGACTAAACAAACAGCCGGGCTCAGAGCGGTACCTCCTCCGGCAGACTCCCGGGACAGCAGAGATTAACCTCAGACTCTGAACATCTGAGGGATCTATACATCTGAGGCAGCAGCCCCTGTAGACAACCAGCTGGACATCTCTCCTCTGATTTCAGAAGGAGGACCGACTGCTGTCCAGCAACCTCCTCGGACAGAGAGGGAAGACTTGTCTATGCTTCTGGGATCACCCTGAAGGTAAGAGGTCTTACTTCTCTGTCACTGTCAATGATTTTACTTTTAGTCATGGCTGCTTGGCAGCTGTTGACAGAAGACAAGATGAACTATACAAAGTGGTGAATATTCACTTAGCCTGCATGGTGAGTCCACTGTGACAGATCCAATTTCATAGCTGTCTGTCAGAGACAAGATGCACCTCATCCTTACAACACAGCACTGATGGTTTATTGAACTTAAACAGGTACAATAATCTGATTTAATACCTCAAGACAATGTTTGGTTTTAACACTTGAGTCTGTTTTGTTGTGTGACGTTGCTAGTTAGAGGTAATGTGTCTCTGTTGGTGGTGTTTGTTACCCACATACTTGAATATGTACACACCAGGAATTACAATGTGAAAGAGTGTGAGCAACCTGTTCAAACATCAACATGGTGATGGCTTGGATCTCTGTACATAGACACCTTTTCATTCTTTACATAGCGCAACTTTAACAATGTTTATCTTCTCGCTAAGAGAATACGTTTGACAAGGTATCCAGGGGTCTCACACACACACACACACACACACACACACACACACACACACACACACACTGGGCTTCATAGCACAAGCTGTTTGTATGCGCTCCACTTTGTGCTTCACTGCTAAAGAGCTTGTTTATACAGCTCTCTTCAGTCACCCTGAGTGAACCGGCGGTCCTCACCGCTAGACCATCAGTCTCTCTCCTCTCCTGTGAATGGCCCTCACAGAATCAATCGTCTCTGCAACGCTTCATGGAGAAGCTCATTGAAAAGCTGCGGCTGTGCGGCTGTCCTGGACCTGGCATCAGTCACTCTCACCAGCATCCTTTGGATCTCTTTTTTAGTGATAACACTACCAGATTCAATATGAAAACTTAACGCCTTTGTCACCCTTTTTTTAAATGTAAATCTCTCATTAAGCTGCGATCCGGTCTCGTCTGAGGAACACAGAGCCGTTGAATCATATCCTCTCATTCATCACAGGGGAAGGTTTTAGTATCTGGAATGAGTTACATTATAGCAATGAAAGCTATTTCATGGCAGACACATGTGTCATGCATGTCTTTTCCCTCTAGTCCGCCATCTGTTTTGCACCTGAAAGCCTCCCCGTTTCCCTGCTATGAACGGCTGCTGTGATGTTAAGTTGTTGGGTCGGTTACCTGCACATCCATCTTCTACAGGTGACCTTTCTGATATGGGGGCATCTGAATTAGCATAAGCTGTAATCAAAACAACGTTGGCATGTGTTTCGTGTCTGCTGTTCTCCTCCTCTACAATTAGTTCCTTTTGAAGTTTTTGATCTTCACCGGCTCTGTGGTTATTTCGGTCCAGCAGGCATTTTCTAGTGATGTTGTTGCAGATGAGCTGTTGGAAAATTGCATGCATGTCATACTTTTACCATCAACGGTATTAGACTGTATTCCATAGTTTCAACATCAGCTCGATGTCTCCTGCTGAACATTTCACAGCACCACCTTATAAACAGAGGAGGCACTCCTGACAAATGTTTATAGCGAGGATTTGTAAAACGTAGTGAAGTTTCATTTGTCTCCTGACCCGTGGGGATTTTTCACCCTGTGCGTCAGGCTGCTGGTATGTACTGCAGCAGAGCAGCCTCTCCCCGGCCCTGATGCAGCGCGGCCCAGTCGGCTCCACTCCCCTGGCCCAGACCTAATCCTTCGTCATCAGCTGTTTCCTGGCTCTCTGGGCTCTCCGCATGCCATTCGCGCTGAGAAAATGTGCTTCACATTATGACCATGCAGAAAACATGCCAGGAGTCTGATTTGGCTCACATGTGCCGATATGTAACAGCCTGAGCTCGGCAGCAAGTTTTTAAACACATTGATCCCATTCTGTCCTCTTGTGATTTATCCTCCGTGACCTGAACACACAGCTGTTCAGCCATCGTGCTCTGAAGACTAGTTGTTTATATCTGGATGAAGAGTTTGGCGAGTGCACCTTGTTTTATAGATATAGTCTCTGACTCAGTCACTTATTGGGTGATTCATAATTCATCCTTCATACTTTTGAGCTGAGCTGTTGTTTCTTTGGGAGTCCATCAGTCTCATGCCCTTGCCTACAGACCACTGTACTTATACACTCATCATATAGCTTTAATGATCAGAACTAAGTGGTGCTGCGATACAGCATCCTGTACGGCTGCCCGTCCATCTGGCCTCCCCCTCGTTCCCTCCTTCTCTCCCTCCCTCCCTCCCTCCCACTCACACAGAGCGGACAGGCAGCTGCATCTCATCTTCAGCCAGAGAGCACAGCCACTCCTACAGGACGACTCCTGGAGGAAATCTTTCTTTTTGAGTTGTAATACCAAAATGGTGGAAAGTTAATTTACTCAAAAAAAACAGAGGGAAATAATGTCCTGTATATTAATGTTCAAAAACAAAGCCGACAAAAACAAAGCCCTTTTATGTTCACTGTCAAACACATCTGATTAAACCATAGCTGAACCCTTGAGTGTTAAACTCTTTATAACTGATAACTAATGATGTTGTTTTTTCAACCTTTAACTTGGGTGCTGCATATTTAGTCATACATATTTAACGTCAGAGAGATTTAAACGCCTACCAGCACCTTTTAAACTTACTAATCAACACTCTATTTGTAGTTTCTGTAATCTGTAGAAAGAACTAAGTGTAAAAATGACAATTGGCGAATAGTCCGGGACTAGCTGTTTCCCCCTGTTTCTAGTCCTTGTGTTAAACTAAGCTGACTGGCTGCTGGTTCCAGCTTTATATTTACCAATCAAACATGAGAGTATTGATCTTCTCACGCAAGAAAGCAAATAAGTGTGTTTCACAAAATGTTAAACTATTCCTAAGATTTAAAACCAAGTTTAAGTATAGTTTTGCATGTAATACACTATTTTTACATTGTTGCATTAGAACCTTTGCTCAAATCAAGGATTGGACTACTTCTTCCACCCCTGTATACGTATAACATCAAAGGATACGACAATCTCCTCTCGGAATTTACTGCACAAGGAAAAATCCAGATTTTAAGTAGGAAGTTTTGGTCTTCATCAGATTCTTTTAAAGCACCACTTTTTCTCCCTGGCGTTTGTGTTGTCTTCAGTCCAACAAAAACATGCTGGAATTGACGATACAGTGCAGTGAGACAGGAGGACGAAAGAAAAACAGCTTTTGCTTTTACAAGATACCAAAATTTCACACAATGGAAAATGGGGACTTTATTCGGATTTCTCTCAGTTTGTCTTATGGTGTTGTGCTGCTTTCAGAGAAAGTCTGCACATCATTGAGCTACAGTGATATTTATCAGTTGTGTTTCTTTTGATTTGTTTATCATGCATAGAAAACGAAAAAAAAGAGTGTCAAGGATAACATAACTTAACTGCACACGTTGCATAAATTATCACCCAGATCAAGGCTTCTCTGTCACTCTTTCCCCCCCTTTTCCCCTTACTTCCAACATTATCAAGTTTAAGGAAACGAGTGGAATTTAAAGCCAATCTGGCCTAATTGTATTCAGCTGTTTCTGTTTCTTTCTTTCAGGGGGGTGTGGGTGTGTCACAGTGGAGAATGGAAGTGTGTGTAGGCGTCCGCTACTTCTCACGGGGAAGGTTGAGGGGCTTATACCCTAAAGTGTTAGTGTGACGGCCGATGTGCAGGAAAAAGGAGGGAGCAGAGGTCTCAGAAGAAAAACGTGGGAGGATGTGGCACTGCTTATGCTAGCAAATATGTCTGATATCCCTGAATTCCCTATGAATAGCAGTTTGAATTGGGGCAAAGCACACAGATAATTACAGCCTAACTTGTAGTAAACCAAAGGTTTACTGCTCAAGAATATGGGAAAAATGTACATGACTTCAATGACAACAACTGCTTTAGTTTTTTGACATCTTAATTATTTTTCCCTCATTTAGATTCCCAAATGAGTAGAAAATGAGATCATTAAACTGAAATCAAACACTAGCCACATCTAAAGCTGTCATTCACAGTCAGTTTTACCCAGAAGCCCCTTACATCCCCCCACCACCACCACTACAAACAGCATTTACAACTCTGTTTGAAAGGGAGCAAACCAAAATCCACAGTTTCCCAAACATGTGTGGCCTCAGCATGAGCAGTAGAGTCACTTTGGTTTATTGTGATAAGACCATTCACAGTCACTGTGTCTCAACGCTGAACCAAATGAAACCAGAGGGGGATTCATGAACAAAAACCTTGTTTTTTAAATGCACCAGAATTCTTCTATTGCAAACTTGAGATGGCTTAAGTGCAGCTTCAAACTCTAAAGTTACAGCAGTTTGTTTTTTTGCTGATGCAGAAGTCCTGTGTCTAGCTGTGTAACTGCATCTTCTTGTTGGGGGTCAGCATAACTGAGCCACATCTAACGAACTATAACTTTTTCTGTCAGTCACTGCAATATCTATCGCAATACGATTTGAGACTTATTTTCAGCCTCAATCTGTTCTGCAAACAGTGACTTAACATTGCCAAAAACTGTTATGACACAGTCACATTTCTGGAGTGTAGAAATATGCGGCGGGTTTCTATTTTGGTGATGGATATTTTTAATTTGCTGACTCGGCAAATCTGATCATGGAAATGTACATGAAGCATGTGACTTAAACGTCACAGAGGACACTAAAACATCCAAGCTGTGTGGACTGATGAGGAGACGATGACGTCCCCCAAATTAATACATAAAATAAACAAAAATGCCATATTTCCATCATGTTTTCTATATATTTTTCCACTTTAATTACATTATCTAGCATCTTCTTCTGCAGTGGTTTAATGGCACCAGATCGTAGAAGAAGCGTTCATTAGTGAAGCAATCAATTGCACTTCTTGCAATTTGGAAAAAATGTAAAAGTGTTAAGTTCACAGCTTGCTTGCCCATCCCCCAAGTGGCAAAGAAATCTATTATTGCAGCTTTAAACATGGCACACATGATGCATAGTGTTTTAACAAAACAGATCAAACCCAACAGATTCATGTGGTACGGATATTTAGACAAAGATGTCTTAGAGCTCACAATCTAGAGGAGCACCAGTCGTCCTCTCTCCTCTTTACATTATGAAAGATGGATTATTATGACTCAAACACAGGCTCCATAATCAGACTGCACACATTTCCTGTTTACAGTAACTCACATATTCTGACAGCATGTTGATGACATGTGGGCTCTCCCAGCTGAAAGTGCCTTTTACTCATGCGCCTGCAGTTTATCCATTATTATTACAGCTCTGGTAATGTACAGTACATGTTTTAACCGTGTTGGGGGACAGCAAGGCCGTCTGGGGTCGGTGCAGTGCATCGTGGGTCTGCTTCCGAGGGACCAGAAGGTTTTCTTCAGGGGGCTTGGGGAAGGGGGTTTCGAGGTTTGTTTTAACAAGGACACTCCGGGTCATTTTTTTTCCCAGAGAGCTCGCCAAAATCTGTCTGTTCATAGATATGTCAAGAAAACCTAACATCCCTCTAAAAACTAAAAAAGAAGAGTATGGCACGTACATTTATTCTGCACTGCAGCTATTCTAGTGACGTGATTTAGTGCATCTCCTAATAAAGCGTTCAGCGTCAGTGATAGTCTGTCTTATCTGAGCTATAATTGTTTGCATTGGAAAGAAGAGACCGCTAAATTTGAGATGTTTGTTTTGCAGATCACAGCTTCCTGTGCACTTCAGCAGAGTAAACATCACTGTCTGTGATGCAAGACTCCCTCTGCAGTCTTGTGCTTTGTGCTTTGATGTGGCTTTTCCTAGGAATTGTATTCTGTATGTCTGCATGCTGCCTTTGTTGTCTTTTCCACTGTCTGGTGCTGTGTGCAGTCTTCTTGCGGTGTGGTGATGGTTTGTCATGCTTTGTCATTGGTCTAATTGGTCTGTTTTTGCATGTTAATTGTTTTCCCCCTATCCTTTCTTCTTGTTTTTCCTCATTCCTGATTGTGAGTATACATATTTTCTGCGCAGCTTGTTATTTAAAGCAGTTTTTTTCTCTTTGTAGAAGTGTCATTATGTCCAGATTGTCCTCTTCTCATTGTGGCATCTCTTGTTGTCTCCATGAGTATTTGTTTAGTGTTTGTGGTGGGCTGCTGTGTCACTGATGGATCACAGCCTTACACCCACACAAGGCCAGGGAATTTTCCCATACAGGAAGTCAGAGCTCTCCAGCTGCACTCAGGCTTTTTGGGCATCTTTCTCTCTTTTGTTATAGATTACGTGCACCCCCCCCCCCCCTTTTCTAAATGCAACCCCCTTGGGACACACTCGAGCAAACAGTTGGCTGCAAATGTGGTCCACAAAGCAGTTCCCACCTCATCGAGGAGAGCTTCATCACTACCAGATGTTTACATAAAACATGCAGCTACAATATATATAGATAATCCCAGAAGTGGGATTACAGGCTGCTGTGGGGTTGTGCGTGGGCTGCGTGCGTCCCGCTGAGGTCGATTTTGGCATTCTTCCTCATTAGCCGGTGACACTTTGAGTGTAGCAGAGTTGTTTATGAAAACCAGCGAGGGTCAATCAGCCACCAAATTCCCAGCATCTGTGGGAAAACTTATACAGTGGGATAACAGTTTATCCGTCATAGTGATTACTGCGCCATCACTTACATAAACACTGTTTGTTTTTGACCTCCACCATCATTGCAGGATTGGAGTATCCCATTTCAAAGATAACAAAGACAACAACAAACATCTGTGTTAGAAAAACGTTTTTAGATCCTTTAAATCATCTTTAAGACCCTCCACAAAATCATCAGATTGAGAGCCACTTCACTTGATTTATGGATGTCGTTGATGTTTCTTACAGTAAATTGCCTCAAACACCACTCTGTTGTCTCTTTGATTCAGACAAAGACCTACTTTTTGTTTTAGTGGTCATACTGCTACCGAGTGCTTTTGGTAAGTGGGAAAAAAAAAACTGAAATGCTGCCAAACCTTCTTGGCAGGTTCACTAGTGTCCTGACCCTTTTTAACACTTCAATGTGTGTTTATTCACTTTCTTGCACAAAGGCCTGACAATGACGGAGCACAAAACAGCCATGTTTTCAAATGTGCTGCCCGTAAAGTGTCTCCTCGCACCAAGACTATGACTTTGATGTGCTGTGATTTGCATGTTCTTAAATCTTGGAGAAAATCTTGCTATAGTGTTCACTCTCCAAACTCTGGTTCCCTTTGGCCCTCTGATCCTAGTCAGCACATCTTATTTTAAGGGTCAGATTCCTTCTCCGTTCAAAGCCCCCCCCCTGCCCATCGGTCAACATAAAACCTCATCGTGTTGCAGTAGCCAAACATTATTTTTCCGTCCTTTTTCAAAGACTCCCAAATAAGATTTGAGCACACTGAGATTTCTTGTTCAGTTTTCTGCTGATGTAAATATATATATCCTGCTGTAGCTCTCTAATGGAGCTCTTTGGCTGGTTTCAGCAGAAATAGCACCAGCAGCCAGTTACGATAAGATTTGTTAGTCCTCAGACTGCCAAGTGACACATTCCTTTGGCGTCAACGCATTTGGCTGTTGTCGCTCAAAGTCATCATCCCTGACACGGAGGTTACTGGTTCTCATAAGCACTGATGTGTGGCTTCCTCGGTGAACGTTCCCTCCGTGCTGGTTGCTAGGGCCCACAGGGATAAGGTGACCCCCTCCCCCCTGGCCCTGCCGTCATCACCAGCAGGGTCCCAAGTGTATCAGCGGTCCTGGGAAAGTTCCAGAGAAGTACTGTGGGAACGTGAACTGTACACAGACACCAGTGACAAAAAGGGGAAGAGGGGGGAGATCTGTGTGTGTGTGGATGTAGTGGGTGAAGAAGATGGTGGGGTTGAAGTGTAATACAGCGTACGCCTGTGTGTACAGTGAGTGTGCTTTAGCGCATGCATTATGTGCCAGTAAGGATGTGTCTATGTGCGCATGTCTGTGAACTACGGCAGAAAGAAAAAAAAGCCTCTCTCTCTCTCTCTTCCTCTCTCTCTCTCTCTCTCTCTTCCTCTCCTTCTCCCCTTTTTATTAGAACCAGGAGGCCAGGGAGGAAATGGACCAGTCATGTTTTTGGAGCAACTCAAGAGCTTTTCGTTTTGGGAGCGGAAGTGCCAAAGGCAGTTAATTTAGAGAGACAACGTGTATCTCTGGTTTGAGTAACTGGCTTTGGGTTAGTCATGGAGCTTCTTGTACCTCGCCACCACTGCCAAAGGGATCTTTCTTCTCTGTCACCTTGATACACTTTTATAGATACGCTCTTAAGGTGGTATCTAGGAGGCCTACCCTGAGCCTTCCACTTAGCACTTACTTAGCATTTATTGTATTCATACTAGCTTGTTGCACTTATTGTATTCGTATTAGTTTGTGGCACTTATTGCATTCGTTTGTTTCTGCACTGTACGTTGGCTCTGGTTTATGCTCTTAGATACTTGTTTGAAAAAAAGGAAAAGCACTTATGACTTCTGGTGACTAGTAGTTCTCTTGAAAACCGATGTTGAATACACTTATTGTAAGTCGCTTTTGGATAAAAGCGTCTGCTAAATGACTGTAGTGTAATGTAATGTGTTGCCAGACACGTTCAATTGATGAATGAAAACTGATAGAACTCCTAAGAGTTGGAGCTAAGATGTAGAAATGTAATCACTTATTACATAATGCATAAAGATAGTCCAATTTCTTAAAATAGAGATTGTGAAATTGGATTGCATTATCGAGGAAAAATGTTAAACGGAGTAAGATTTGTCGATACATTTCACAATTTTTCCACTGCCTCCCTCCCTCACGTCGTCCTCCACCCTCGCTCTTCCCAAGCCTTGCTCTTCCGCCCTCTCTCTCTTTCCCACCCTCTTGCGTACAGGCCTGTGATCCATCCTTAACTGTTTCCAGACATCTGTGTGCTGCAAGGCTTAACCCCCATCCCAAACATAACAACAAACCATTCCTCCCCTCCTCAATCTTTCCTTCTGCCTTCTTACTTGCATTGGTCAACTGTGGTTAATGTTCAGTATGGGAGGATGGTGCATTAGGTATTATTGGGGTCACCTTTGACCCCAATAGAGCTTAAATAATGATAATATCACGTTGGTGTACAACTTGATATTAGTATTACAAAACCAAAGCATCCTCTCAAAATCCCGAGTACGCTCCTGTGTCAGCAGCCTATGTGAATGCCCTCATTTTCACTTTTGTTTACACCAAAACCAATTAATGGCTCAGAACGACTGTAGAATAGCTTGGATGCAGCATTGTTGCCAGTGAGCGTGTTGCAAAGCTGCACACAGTGACCCGTTTGTTAGTGGGCTGAATGCTGGTGGACCAGGAACAAAAAGGGCCAGACATTGTCGCTCTGTCCTGGTGCAGCGAGGCATCAAATACCTCCAGAGTGAGCTGCATCTGCACCTCCGTGTGCCGGCCAGAAACCATTAAAGAAAGCAGATTGCCAGCACACTAAATAATATTTGTTTCTTTTAGTGTGAACAGAGCATTTTCTTTGATTGGAAGCAGATTGTCCTGACGTGCAATGTCAGCTTCCAGCTGACCCGCTGGAGCTCATGAGGGCAGGAATCAATCCATCATGATTTGAAGCCTTATGTTAACTGTGGTGGTGTTATGTGTCTCTTGGAGTGAACACAAACCGGCTTTTCCTGCTGTTTTTGTTGTGGACAGGATGATCTGTGTTTCTTGAAAAATTGACAGAGGCAACGTGCAAGGCATGACATTTCCAAAAAGGGAACATGAAGTTTAACCAGTGTTGTTATAACTTTTGTTTGTTCAGCAGAATAAAGTGCATTGAAGGCTTCCACCATGAGGAGGGTGGCGGCATCCACGCTCCATCTGACTGTCACAGTTACAGGTGAGAGCTCAATTTCAATAAACAAACTAAAAATGAAAATCTGTAACACGGGTTATTTTGCAGGGAAGCGAAAGAGCATGATGCCAAGCTTAGGGGGAGTATTTTACACTTTTTATTTTTATAACATATCCAAATGAAACTTTATACGATTGAAAAGGTCATAACTTAAAAAAAAAATAGATTTGCAGTTATGACAAAGTTGTGCTTACTGAGGGGGTAGACTATTTAAAAAGCTGTTATTTAGTGTATATACAGTAATACAGGCAATGTTGGAAATATCTTAAAAAAAAAAAGTATCTTTTTAGATTATTTATTAGCTGTCCAGCTGGTGAGATAACACAAAAACAGAATACTTTGATGTAAAAGACAACTGATGCATTCACACTGACCTCTGTCATTTAAAATACATCTGTCACTGACACGGCATCATTATCCTCCCACATATCCACTCCACACAACTCATATCCTTCATCATTCAGAGATAGAACAGGATCTGGCATGTATTGTTGATTTAACCTTTGACCTCATGCTGCTGCCTGTTTGACCTCCAACCTGACCTTCTTTCTTGTTGTGCCAACCGCAGCTCTCCTCTATTTCTGCACCGAGCTGCGTTGTCTGGAGATCACACCCGATGGCAAAGTGTTCATCCTGGATGAGGGCTCCTCTATCGCCCTCACCTGCTCCGGCTCAGAAGACACAACGTGGGACTTCAAGAGGGACGATGTGCCGTACTTCCAAGCAGAACAAGACGATGGTCAAAGCTACCAAATTGTGCAAAGCAGCGTCACATCCAGTGTTTTGACTTTGTGGAACGTGAGCTGGAAGCACACGGGGGTGTATCAGTGCACCGATCGACACACTGGAGAAACTAAGGAGGTGGCTGTTTTTGTCCCAGGTGAGGCCTCATTTAACCGGTTTAGTGTAAAAGCTGAACTGAACACACATTAATTGTTTGATCCACAATATAGATAATCAAACGAGTGGTGTTTCTGTCCGTAGACCCTGATGTGTGGTTCATAGAGAGCTCACACGGAATGGTAACAAAGACCAGTGAGGAGAGCACCATCCCCTGTGTGGTCACCAATCCGAACATCAATGTCACTTTGTATGAGAGGGACACTGATCTGCCCATCAGGGGGCTTTATGTTCCTAGTGAGGGGTACAAGGCACCGCTGGAAGACAGGACCTATGTGTGTCGGGGAGAGCTAAACGAGGAGGTGAAAGAGTCTCAGGCCTTCTACGTCTTCAGCATTGTCGGTAGGTGTTCAGGTTAAAGAGTTCGGTTGGAAAAACAGCTATTCCCAAAATAAAAATGTGGTCATTATTGATATCACCCCCCTTGATACACACACACACACACACACACACACACACACACACACACACACACACACACACACACACACACACACACACACACACACACACACACACAGTTGGCCCCTTTAATTTAATCTCAGCCTACACCCAAAGTATCTATGTTTATTAGTCTATCTTTTTAGAGCACCATAGGTCACAATCACAGTTCTTCAAACAGCTTGTGCAGCAAAATCTGCAAGTTTCGTAGCCAAAGTATTGTCAGTCCAAAAGTATCATTCATTCCCATATTATCACATACGCTTTGGTCACATTACAACTTTCTGGAGGAAGACTTGATACTGGAGGGTGTGTTGTTTTTTTTGTGAGGATATGATGAGGTAAATACTGGATTTTTGGTCTCAGAGTGCAATCATTTGCATAGAAAACGCATTTAAAAGCGCAGCACAAGCTGTTTTGTTTTTGTTTTTTTTACTTTTGTGGAGCTTTAAAGTTTTTGTTCTCGACAAGAGCCAGCTACAGTTCAGTTCAGTTCAGTTAAGTTCTGACTAATACTGATGAGACAAAGAATATTAATGTCTGGGTTTATTTTTTAACAATTCTGTGATTGATTAGTAGTAAAGGAGATTTTTCTGCATAATAAACCATCTCCACCACCTCTTCCTCCTCCTCTCCCCCACACTCTCTCTTCCCGTCTTAGTCCCAGGGGCCATCGACGCCTACATCAATGCGTCAAAGACCATTCTGAAACAGGGCGAACCGCTGACAGTAAACTGCACAGTGTACGGAGTGGAGCTGGTGTTTTTTTCTTGGGATATCCCCAACAGAGAGGTGAGTAGGAGTGGAGCTGAACAAGCGCTTTTGTTCAGCTTTCCCTTTGTGATCACTCTCAGGCCCAAATCGCATCAAGATGTAGAGACACACCTTAATTTCCATCCCCCAGTGAAATTGTACTAATAACATGTGGTGTTGGTATTGTAATAATCTGTTAAAAATTTCTTTTGGGTGAAGATAACCTACATGGAAGTTTCAGCTTTCCAGCTTTGTTTCAGATTTTTACTGAAGATAATGTTATTTAAGGAGGCAGCTAAATAATTTCAGGAAGCCTTGTTAAGCAGATGTCATTCCTCTCTCTTCAAGGTTGTTGAGGTTGAGCCACTGACAGACTTCCTGCCTGTCATGAACATGCGCTCCTGCCTGATCTTCCCTCAGGCCACACTGGCCCACAGCGGAACCTACGTCTGCTATGTCCACGAGAGTATCCAAGACCAGAAGGCCTCTGCCAGCGTCAACATCACTGTGCTCGGTTAGACTATACCCAAACATGCACACAAAACTAAAACAAACTGATGCTGGACAGATTATTATTGTGTTTCGCTGACAGAGAGAAGACTGCTCATTATGTAAACCTTTACAAGTCAAGGTGAAAGAGGTGCTTCTTTTAAAGGAAATGAAGACGACTGCTATTTATTTCTGTTCAGAGTGTGAAATAAACCGCTCACATGTTGCGGATGCCCTGAGGGACGCCTTGAAAAACAGAGCTTCAAACCGGGGGGGTACAGCAACTTTATATTTAGACTTTTGGGAATAAACACCAAGTAATCAAGGATTCATCATGCTGAACTTCTCCTCCTTGTTCTCTCTTGACAGTAACTGTTTCGGTCTGTGAATGCTTATTCTATCTGCAGCGAGGTGTGCTATGTTTATGAAATCCTTGAATAACTTGAACCGCCATGCTCCATGGAGACTAAGACAGTTTAGTGGTGCTCGCTGGACATCTCAGTGGAAAAGACAGATAATGTCTGGCCACAGAAGGACAGCAGTGAACAGTAGCAGTACAGTACTGTCTCTAGCCTATATAACTAGGCTATAATCGATGATTGTATATCAACAAAGGAGCACATGACTACTTGTATAGGAAAGAGATCGCTCATAGTGCTAAACCTACACAGAATTATATAACAAACATCTTGAGCAGAAGATCAAGTGCATGACATTTACGTTACGTTTACTGATGATATCATTTTCTTTCTTCAGAGCGAGGCTACGTGGATGTGAAGCCTGCTCAGCAAAAAAACATTTCAGCCAAGCTGCAAGAGAACGTGGAGTTGAGGGTGGAGATTGAAGCCTACCCTCCACCTCAGGTCCGCTGGAGCAAAGACGGCGCCTCAATCAAGGGAGATAAAACCATCACAACCCGAAGAGAGCATGAGATCAGGTGAAACATTCAGCCAAACCCACTAAAATCCCCTGCACACCTTGGAGCAATTGAGGATCTCATACAAGTTGATACATTTAGATAATTAGCTCCGGGCCTCTGTTCGGGTGGCAGCCTCCAGAGGCGTCCCTCTCTTGTCAGTCATCACCAGATAAGGCCTCCGCAGAGAGAAACACAATACTCTCTAGAGGGCAGGACTCCAATCATTCATCACACGGGAACCATAAACACAAGAGACCTGTCACAACCTCACAAATGTCTTTCAGTAAAATGCCAAACAATGTTGTAATTGCAGGACCATGTTTTCACATTTCTGTGCAACACACATCAGAAGTGAAACATCATCCACACGCTCGACTCACACATGGATAAGCCTTCTGTTAACAAACACCACACGTTTGCGCAAGATAAACAGGGCGATCTGCAGCTGTCTGTTGCATGTAAAAGTAGATCTAATCAAATATCTGGCCTCTTGGCAATCATCTTTGATATATCCAATAATCAAATTTCTGATCCCTTTGTGACCAATATTTGGCAGCTTATACACGCTGTGGGAAACGAGCAGGGAATACTCACATATCCTTTATCTCCTCACCTTCTACCTCAGGTATGTCACTCTGCTCACCTTGGTGAGGGTGAGGAAGGAGCAGAAAGGCCGCTACACTGTCCTTGTCACAAACGGAGATGACACAAAGGAAGTGACCTTTGACCTGGAGGTCCAAGGTGAGAGGCTGTTTTAAGAATCATCACAGTGTGCAGGGTGTGCTTTGAGTTCTTAGACCGACGATTTGAAAGTGCATACGAAAAAGTCGAGGACAGAAATAGTTTGTATCCACGTCAGTAATGATTAATGTCCGTTGCACCCCCCTGTGTGTAGTTCCCTCTCAGATTAAAGACCTGACTGACCACCACCTCCCTGGGAAAAGACACTTGGTGACCTGTGTAGCTGAGGGGGTCCCAACCCCGACCATCCAGTGGTACAGCTGTGACAGCATGCACCAGTAAGTCACCCATTCATCACTGAACTGTCACACAACAAACACCAGAGGGCTGATCGTTCACAGAAATGTATTTAATTCTGTGCGTCTGCTTTGACTTCTTTCGACTCCGTCCGCTGATCTCGTGTCGTGTTGCAGGTGTAGCAACCAAACAGCGGTGTGGCAGCCGCTGATACCAGAGCCGGAGGTGCTGAGCATCCAGACCAATGTCAGCTACAGCGAGACTCGTAAAACCAGCCAGGTGCGGAGCCAGGTGACCTTCCACAAGCCCCAGCAGGTCACAATGCGCTGTGAGACCAGCAACCAAGCAGGACTCATCGACAGAAGAGACGTCAAACTGGTGTCCAGCAGTAGGTGTCCCGACAAGAATGTCCCATTTTAGTGTGTTTTATAATTCAGTGTCATTTGAAGGACCGAAGGAAGTGAAAATTGTATTGTATGTATGTTTATCAGTTTCACTGTGTAAATGTGCAGTGTCCGAGTTAACTATAAGATCATTAAAACATGATAATAATCATATCACAGTTGGTTCAACTGAACAAACTTGGCCGAACAAGGAAAAGTCTGAAAAGATTTCACTAAACAGTAAATAATGTGCATTTGTACTTACGCTTTTAGTATCAGTCTAACTATAGCTCTAATTACAAAATCTCTGCCAACATGTTCATAAATGGAAGTTTTATGTTTATATATTTGAGACAACTTGGTTAAATGTTTTTATATATGACCTTCTCTTCATCTAACGCTAAGTTTCCTTTTTCCTGTTGCAGCACTGTACTCCCAGGTGGCAGTATTGGCTGCTGTTTTAGCCCTATTGGTCATCATTATCATATCTATCATCATCCTTATTGCTGTATGGAGAAAGGTGAGACACAAAGTTACAAACTCAACCATCCATATTTTTTTAGTTCTTCACAAATCTTTTGTGATTAAAAAGTAGAAGCCTTTTGTTTTGGTGTTTAAGTTTTGCTCTTGTGTGTGTGTGTGTCTTTACGTGTGTTCTCAGAAACCTCGCTATGAGATCAGATGGAAGGTGATAGAGTCAGTGAGCCAGGACGGTCATGAGTACATCTATGTGGACCCCATCCACCTGCCCTACGACCTGGCCTGGGAAATGCGACGAGACAACCTGGTGCTTGGTGAGTCCTCACGAGGGACAGTATGGAGACATGTGAAGCCCATTGAGACACTTTATGTCACTGGATTAGCTGGATGTGCTGCCACTTTATGCATTTAACATTTCTAGAAGCTAAGTCAAAAATAAAGACAGTTTATTAATAGATAGATTTAATTACAAAATGTATTCGTACAAACATAGGCATTTCAAATACTGACATGACAATAGAATTCCTTATTTGACACTGAATTTGACAACAAATAGGAAAATTGAGTAAGTAAAAAAAGTATGCAAAATGTGTCTGTATGTGATTAAAACAATCATTAATATCTACATAAACACAGATGAATAATACTTCATTGACACTTAAAATAAATTTATTGAAAATTACATAAAAAGCTAATTTCATAAATAAATGCAATAATATATTCAGCAAAAAGCAAATAACAATTGGAATTGCATTTTAAGCCTGCGTTTGCATGTATGAAATAAATAAATAAATACATTTATGTATTAGATTACTGTTAATTTGTGTAATCATCATTTTTGGTATAGTTTGTTTGGTATTGCTTTGGCTAAATAGTGTCTTATTTGAAATATTTATGATTTATTTAATCATATTTTTGTCTTTCATTGCTCCCTCTTTTTTATTGTTTTATAACCATTTACTAAGGTCTTGTAGTGGTTGTTAGTTTTCACAAAAAATGTGTCCATTTCACTTGTTAATCTCAGACTAAACAGACTTAAAGAGCAAAGAAACGAGTAGCAATGTAGCTATCACGGGGTGACTATAGTGCTGTGGCTGGTTTGGGTCGTCTGGGCGTACTTGAGGCTAGAATACTAAGTGAGGTTTGTTAAACTTGTCTTCTTGGCTCTAATCCTGCCTCATTTTTAAAGCACTTTGTTTTTGACGATGTGTTGTTGGTAGTCAGCTGCTCCGTACAAACAGGAAACTTTGATGGTTAGACCTCTGCTCAAGAATCTGCACCATCTGTTATGATCTGCTCAAGCCAGTTAACAGAGAAATGTATTTACATTGACATTTTAATGAACAGAGAGGATGTTGCTTCAGGTCTACCATGTGCCCCATTCACATTCTGTCCTACTGAGCCTTTCTTTGTGTTTCAGGTCGCACTCTTGGATCAGGAGCCTTTGGCAGGGTGGTCGAGGCAACTGCGTATGGTCTCACTCATTCCCAGTCCAGCACAAAAGTGGCCGTGAAAATGCTGAAATGTAAGACACGCAATGTAAAAACACAGTCTAAAGCCATGTGCGAACCTGTGTGAACAATGTGGAGACATCAGTAGAGCCCCCTGCATACAGTAGCTGTCAATTATTGTGAAACCAGTGCCACATTCCTGCGGGCACAGAGAGAGAGAGAGCAGGAGCCTGCTGAGCTTTAGTTTGGTTGCCAGCCTGGTTGAAGTTTCAGCCAAAGGGTCATTGAGCAGTTTGGCATCCAGTGTCCTGGCCTCAGTATGTTAAGTTCTCCTGTTGTCATACTTGCCTCATACGGCCCTACTTTGATACATCTCTCTCTCCATCCAGCTACAGCCAAGAGGAGTGAGACTCAGGCTCTGATGTCAGAGTTGAAGATCATGAGTCACCTGGGTCCTCACCTCAACATCGTCAACTTGCTGGGAGCTTGCACCAAACATGGTGAGCTATACTGTGCTAACACACATGATAATTAGGTCCTTTTATAGTCTGTTTAAACAATAACAATTTCTTAATGCAAAACCTTCCTGGTGGTTCCGTTGTGTCTCTTTTCTTTGTCTGTGAATTTATTAAATACATTTTTTTTCATTAAAATGTACTCTAAAAGGGAATATCTCACTGAGTTTGAGCTCTGTTCAATCTAATAATTACAGATGTAAAGTTACGTATGGTATGATATGAGTAAAGGAAGACTATTGAGATTATCTAATTAACAGAATATTAAAAACTAAAAATGTTTTTCCATACGATTGAGTTACAGACATCCTATTTGCACTGTGAGCGCGTCAGAGAATAAAGCAGTTACAATTTCATGCGAAGGGTTAAAACATTCCTGTGGCTTCAGAGGTTGTTGAAGAGAGAGGGAAACATTTTGTAAACATGTTGTGGAAATGCTGCTGTCTACGTTCTGCTTTGACTGGAAACAGTTAGTAGTTCATCAAAAGGTCAACGGCTGCCCCTATAATGCACACCTCTGCTTGATTTAAACCATTTATCTCTTGTTTATTTATTTACCGCAGTTATGTAAAATGTCAGTTATATAATTAATAGCGACACACAGAATGTTTACTTAAATATACATTATTCAATAATTCACGAATTTTGAACAGACAAATAAAATCACATATAATTCATAATTTATATATGAACATGTCAGAAATATAATTGAATGCTATTTAAGTGACAAATGTGTAAAAATAATTGACATATTTTCATTTAAAATATTCATATACTAATTTAATTATTTTTTGCGTGTTAATATTTGCTTTTAATGTATATATTTTTCTTTTCAGGAAAAGTAAATATGCCCCGTCTATAGTGAAATTAAAGTTTGTTAAATCCCAAATTTTGATTTCTCTTCTTCCACCAATCAGGCCCTCTGTATCTGGTGACTGAGTACTGTCGATACGGTGACCTGGTGGACTACCTGCACAGGAACAAGCACACCCTCCTGCAGTACCAAGCAGAGAAGAACCAAGACGACGGCTGCCTCATCTCTGGAGGAAGCACTCCGCTCAGCCAGAGGAAAGGGTGAGAAGAACAGATAACATCTTATATAATGTGTATATAATGTCGGGGGCGACTGTGGCTCAGTGGTAGTGGCTCCGCTAGTCCATGTTGATGTGTCATTGGGCAAGACACTTAACCCCAAATTGCTCCCATGGCTGTGCCTACTGTGTGTGAATGTAGTATGAATGTTAGATGGTCCTGATGGGCAGGTGGCATCTTGCATGGTAGCCCCATACATCAGTGTATGCATGGATGTGAATGATGACTTGTAGTGTTAAAGCGCTTTGAGTGGTCGGAAGACTAGAAAAGCGCTATACAAGTACAGTCTAATTATCATTTACGTCTTCCTCACATACAAATGAAATAAATAATAAAGAGCCATGAGATAAAATGGATTCATGTCAGTTCATCACATTGTATTGTTTCACACTTTGTGCATCCAGATACGTGTCCTTCGGAAGTGAGAGTGATGGAGGATATATGGACATGAGTAAAGATGAGCCCACCATCTACATGCCCATGCAGGAGCAGATGGACACCATCAAGTACGCAGACATCCAACCCTCTCCATACGAGTCGCCCTACCAGCAGAACATCGATCAGGAACAAGGTTAGATTTGTGTGTCTATGTTGATTAAGTGATGAGTATTGATAATAATTCATTGTAAATTATTGTAAATTCAATTGTAAATGAAATGTAGTATGAAGAATCCAGCCCATGGAACCCAGGAATCAAGGAAGAATGATATGCAGTGTGATGTGAGGCCAACCAGTAACCATCATTACCATTTATGTGTGAATTTTCAATCAGTGAGCTTGAAATAGTGCATTTCATGAACACATGCATTGTTTTCGCCTTATAAATCAATGAATGCAGCTTAAATTTTCTCCGGTCTTTGATCACAAAGCACTTACAAATTTTACAGCATATGAAGGGCATGAGCTTAATTTCAGGCCATGCAGTCACAGGACAGCCGGAGTTCCCCCAACAACAACAACAACACAATGTCTTCATTCATTGGATGCTCCTCACCTTCTCTTCTTCTCATTGTTTGTCATCTCACCTTGTCATCGTGTTCAGGTGACAGCAGATTGGAGCTGGCCATCAGTGACTCTTCTATTCTCACCTATGACGATCTGTTGGGCTTCAGCTATCAAGTGGCAAAGGGGATGGAGTTTCTCGCCTCCAAGAATGTAGGATATGAGAAATAATGGTGATATTTGACTCAAGCTGCCTCTAGATTATGTGACTTTGTTTGCATTTACCGCCTGAGATTTACAGAAGGAAATCGATACCACTCTCATGTCTGTACTCCAAATATGAAGCTGCAGCGAGCAGCCGGTTAGCTTAGCTTAGCATAAAGACTGGAAACAGAGGGAAAGAGCTAGCGTGCCTCTGTCTAAAGATAATAAAAAGCCACCAACCAGCACCTCTACCACTCACTAATTAACACTTTAATTCAATTGTATTGTATTCCACCACAGTGCGTCCATCGTGACCTCGCTGCCAGGAATGTGCTGATCTGCGAGGGCAAACTGGTGAAGATCTGTGACTTTGGCCTGGCCAGAGACATCATGCATGATTCCAACTACATCTCCAAAGGCAGCGTAAGTGACAAAATCATAAAGTTTAATAAACAAAATGCACATTAACCCACCTGGCTCTTGTTCCTATCACATTTCAATGCACTTATAGAAAGTCAAACCAAAGCAACTGTATGTAATGTAATTGATATAATTTAACCAAAATGAGCTAAATAAAATGCTGCAAATATGATCATCAGTAGGTCTTGCAAGGGTAGCAGATAAGTGCATAATAGACTTTTTTTCAACCAGTTCTGTCTAATGTCTAACTTCTTTCATTCAGACCTTCTTGCCCCTGAAGTGGATGGCACCAGAAAGTATTTTCCATAATTTGTACACCACCCTGAGCGACGTGTGGTCATTCGGCATTCTTCTTTGGGAGATTTTCACTCTGGGTCAGTCCAAACACACACATATTAACACACAAAAAAGCCATTAACCCAAATCAAAATCAAAACTGTTATACACACAAGAGGGATTCATCTTCGTTAATTGCTTATGTAGGTCACATTACAGAGTTTTCACCTGCTTGACTCCTCGTTAATTATTGAAGCCAAACAAACATTCCCGGGCTTCTGGTAAACTATAAATTATGAAAACATGTGTCTAAAATTACATTGAATGTATGCAAAGCCAATTTCAAATCCCATGTCTGATTGAAAGTACATACCATTTTCTTTGAAGACTCTTAAGAGGTCCAAACCTTATTAAACACAGTCAAGCTTTGAAATCAGCATTTCCTCTTAAAAAAAAAAGAAAAAGAAAAAAGAAAACCCTCTTCCCACGATTTTGGAAACTACCATGAAAACCAAGGAGACATTTTATTGCATCGGCAGCTGAAGCCCAAGTGGTGGAAAACAAACTCACAATCCCGCCTCTGTAACAATTATAACCAAAGATTCTCTGCGCTTCCTCATCTGAATCTGACTTTCATTGAACTTTTCAGAACTAGAATAAATCTGCCCAGTTGTTCTCAGAAAATAAATGTGCATGACTTTAGATTTATGATTTTACATTTCTAGCCTGTGCATGACCTTTTTTGGACCATCGCGTTACTAAACTCGTCCTGTTTTCTCCAGCTAAGAAATATCGCAAAAATCAGATGCATCTTGTCTCACGACGGATCTCAAACTAGTAATCCCAACTTTTATTTTCTCCCGTCTATTAATGTAATTCCCTCAACACCTGCATCAGTCAAGCTGCTCTAAACACTTACAGCTGGTTCAAAATGCAGCTGCCAGGTTATTAACTAGAACTAGCCGTCGGCCCCACATGACCCATGTTCATCCCTCCATAGGCTTCCTGTAACATTTATGAATAAATATATATTATCTTGTTAATTACATATAAGACACTGCATGACCTTGCCCACAGTTACATTTCTTATCTCCTTGTTCCAGATTCTCAACCACTCCGATCCTCATATCTCATCTGTTTATCTTTTCCCCCGCTCTACCTGCAAAACAAAACGTGATTTTTTCACCTAATTCTTTTATATTTGTCGTGTGTGTTTTACAAAGTGCTATATGAAAAAGCTTTACCTACTTACGTTCTTGCTTTCTGCAGGAGGAACCCCCTACCCTGATTTGCCCATGAATGAGTTGTTCTACAGCGCTTTGAAAAGAGGCTACCGAATGGCCAAACCTGCACACGCCTCTGATGAAGTGTGAGTCTCGTTGTAACCCTGCCGTATACAGTATGTCACCTCTCAAATAACTCAGACATGAAAATGTAGAATAAGAAATGAACTGCATGTTGTCTCTGTTGCAGTTATGACATCATGAAGAAGTGCTGGGATGAGAAGTATGAGAAAAGGCCCGAGTTCTCCTTTCTGGTCCACAGTGTTGGGAACATGCTGGCAGACAGCTATAAAAAGGTACATCTACAGCTTCTGAACTGTGAGCTTGGACTTTTAACTCTACACCACATACTCCTAATCTTCAAGTGTTATTTGGGTGAGGTTATCTACCAATTCATTCATCTACTCAGTCAGCCTATCTGCCTCCCAGTGGCTGGTTGGAGGAAAAAGAGAAAACTTCAGTTCACGAAGTAGACACACTGTCTAGCAGTTTGATTCCTCACTGATTCTTAAAGTAGATAAAAAGTGAATAGTTTTGTAAGCTGTGATGTAACATCCTTTGTGCTCAATGACTCATATCTGCACTCTGCAACCTCAAGCTCCCAAACTGTTGATTCATTGATTTGTGGTTGCTGAAATAATTAAACTATTGTCCCCTGGCAACAGAAATACAGCCAAGTCAACGACAACTTCCTGAAGAGTGACCACCCGGCAGTCGCCCGCACCAAACCCAGACTCTCCTCTCCCTTTCCGATCGCCAACCCAGCATTCGGCACCCCATCCCCCCATTACATCCCCCCGGACCCCTACAACCAGAGCCCGAGCCCCGGAGAATTCCGACAAGAGGCAGACACACAGGAAGTCATAACTTCATACAACGAATACATCATTCCCATCCCCGACCCCAAGCCGGAGGACATTTTCACTGGCGTGCCGTCAGAAAGCCCTGCAAGGTACGGAGCCGCTGAAAAACATGCTGCAGAGATGTATGCCAAATGCTGGGGTAGCAAGAAAGATGACTAGGCTAAACAAGAGCAGTGTTTTTTTCCACCACACACCCACCCATCCAGATGTTGAGCTGAGACAATAGCTGAATTATGGCGCCAGATATAAACATACAGTCAAATAAAGGCCAAATAAACGTCCGACCTCATGAAATCCAGATATATTTACATACAGAATCACAGTTTTTCTTGGATTTAGGTGTTGTTTAATATGTGTGTTGAAAGAGTTTGGGAGTATTAGCAGATTCCAACCCTGTCTTTTGGATTTTGGCAGTGATTGTACCTTAAACATTGTGGTTTGGGTTTGAGGTGTTTCGAAGCAGTGTTGGTGATGAGCCACACGCAGACGGATGGTGAGGATGTCATGGACACATCAGGCAGCATCTTAAAATCAAAATAAGAAATACTCACTACATGGGCCAATCAATAACAAGATGATTCAACAGTTTGCTGTCTAATTTCCGAAAAACAAGTAATTGCTGTTATCATTTTCTAATTCATTTTTAGCAACTTTCAAAATCAATTAGCTGCAGCCCCATTAATGGCATAAATATAGCAGCAAACAACTGCTGTCTAGTAAAGATATAGTGGAGTTATGTTTACCTGAGCAGAGAATGAAGTCACTCTCCTTGCTTTGTTGACTCAGCCGGGCCAATTTTGCGTGCTTTTAGTGCATGTTACTGTATGTGAGCGTGCCCCACTGGTTGGCTCACGGCCTTTTTGCTTAGGAAGGTTCCCAACTGAGGGAAATGACCCGGAAGTATCTAAGTGGCCGCCATGACAAGAGCTGTTCGAATTCTCCAAATGCCAAGGAAATGTGCTTCAATGCTTCCTTTATTCGCTCCTTCAGCATAGGAAACACTGGACCTTCCTTTACGAAAGGAAAGTAGATAATTCCGCCCCACAATTCCTTGCGGTGGCAACATTTAAAGTTTAAAGTGAAAACATTAAACATATCGTCCGTGAAAACAAACGATATGCTTATCTTACACAGGTTTAACAAATACTCATACAGTCATAAACTAATGATTCATATTGATGAATATGAATACAGTGACACTTCTTATGTATCATTTCATATGTATTTATTTACTTCGAACATGTAACAAATATGTTTTTAAAAAAAAGAATACGAAATATAATGAACAGTAAATATAGCAAACTGTCAATGAACAAATTCTCATTCTCAATAACAAGAACCATCCGTAAAAAATAAAACAAGCTCGGCCTATGATAGATTATTAAACTGGTAAAAAGCTAAATATAACCGAACCGTTGAATCCACACTATTGCACAAAGGAAATATCGATGTTGAACAGTTTCATTAATATTGCACACAAGTGAATTGTTTCTACTGAAGCAGTGTTGATTGTTGTGTGACAGCAGCAGGAAGGAAGGAGCTCCGGTTTCTCTTCTTTTACACACCACGAGTGAAACAGCCTCTCACAAAAGAAGCTATTTATAAAGCCTGCATGCAATTTACTAATGGATTATGTGGGTATATTTTAGTTGCGCTTTTTGTCGTCTTTCTTCGTTGTAGTTTCGCCGTGGCAGACCTACGTCAGTGACATCTGCCGTCGCTTCACAATCACGTAGCTTAGTGAAAGTGTAGTCGGATTCTCTAAACACCGCGATTGTCTTTTCCTAACTCCTCCTGAATTCTCCTTCACATATTTCCTTGACCCCATGACGTTTTCCATAGAGGTCAAGGAAAAGTGGTTAGGAATAAACGGTACGAGGTCATTTTTGGACTTTTCGACCGCAGCCAAAGCCTGCTCGTCGTCAGCAAGTGGTCGCAAGTCTTTGTCGTGCTCCTGTGAATTTTTTCAGAGCTTTTCAGACCTGACAGTCTCAAATAGTTCACTGATAAAATCACTATTTTCATGTCTAGGAATTATACAAAGAAGGCCAATTCGTAATTGTAATAAACAATTTCGATTGAGTATATATTTTGCCAGTGAAATCAAATTGTTATAGATCCCTTCGTTGCTTTGTAATGCATATGTGATACTTGACTTCTTGCTTTACCGGACTTGTACAAAGACAATAAAGTAGCACATGAATATGAGATATGAGCTAATTACAATCCCTCCTGGGCATTGTGGAGGTTGGTTTAAGGCTTTTTGACGGTTACTTGACTCGTTGTCTTTTTGATTCTTCACAGTTCATTTTGTTTGTACGCTTTGCCGTATCGGAGAATAATGCAACAAACAGCGCATTGAGCATAAACGCCTTTGTAACAATCTGCAGAGGCTCGCGCTACGATGCCAAGCACGAGACTAAACAAAGCTTTAGTGCTGCTAGCATCGTTGGCAACAAGCCGCCGGCTCGCCATCGACATGTTGAGGGCCTTTGAGAGGCATTAAAAATGCTCCCAATCTTGTATCTCACACTTTTAAGACAATTGAGTTTAAGTTACATCACTTCTAATAGGCAAAATTGATCGAATAAAAAAAAACTCTATTTGTGATGTTAAACCGTTACTGCTTAACATCCTAAAGAATTAAGAAGTGCTGCCACTTGTATTGTTGATTACTAAGAAAAACTTGAGATCAATTTGGCAGCAAATCGGTTCTAACCAGTAGTTCAGTGCATGTTCAAAATAGTACACAGGAAGTACTCATCATTTCCTTATACAAAGAGCTGCATTGGAAAAACTTTTCTAACTCTTGAAAATACGGAAGAACAAAGCATTTAAATGTTCTCATAATGGGTGAGTTTTTTAGTTGTGACTTGTGGTTGCTGGAAGGAAGATGAAAAAATTAAGGAAGACATCAGGATTTATTATAAATATTAATAAATACAGATGGTGTTGTGTCCTCTGACTCCTATGTGACTGAGTGCACAATGTGAAGTTGTGTTTCGTCTTCCCACCCTCAGCTCTCTGGCTCTGGAGGAGGAGGCCGACTCCATGTCGCAGGACACCGCTGACACTCTCCCAGAGGAGGACAGGCTGGAGGAGACCAGTGAGAGAGACGCTCTGCTGGGTTTTTCTGGGACACCCGAAGTAGAAGACAGCTTCTTGTAGCCACAGAACTCTGAGAAAAGCATCCCCTTTATTTTTTAACCTGCCTGAAAAAGGGAACGTGACTAAACTAGAATGTAGCAAAATTGAGACTGAGAGCGAAATCTTTGTGTTTCCACTAAGCACTCGAAAAGTTTTGCCCTTCTTTTGTATCAAACTTAGTACCTCTGAAACTAAAATAGTTACAAATAATGAGCCTGATGTTATCATTCAGTCATTTATTAGACACTTAATATACTGTAAATACGGTACTCTGTAGAGAATCAGTTTCCTCTAATGTGTGTACTGTATTTTCTATTGTAGCCAGAGATTTATGAAGCCTTATGAGATATGTGCTTTTCTAATTGGTTATACACAGTTGAGTTTAGTTGTACACAAAATACTGTCCAATCAAGAACAATATGTAATTCCCATATTAGTGAGCATCATTAACATTATATAATAGACCACAATCAGCCATGGCAAGTACGAAATTGGATTTAAACTTTGTGTTGCATTGTTTTCTTAAGTACGACCTACAGCTGTATTCACTGTATTGTAACATTTCACAAAATGTTATTTCTAGGACGTGAAATACAGATATGCACTGTTTTACTATGAAAAATACTTTATTTGTATTTACATATGCCATCGTGCCAGACATATTCAGTTCTCTTTCTTTTTTTGTGAGAATTATATGAAATCTATGTCATTTGTGAATTTTGAATACTTGTTTTGCATAAGTTTAATTCATAGCTCTGTGCCAGATTTGCACTTTATTCAGAAAAAATGTGGATATTCATAATGAAGATATAAATATGCTCTAAAATATAGTTTTAAAAGTTAAACTGAAATCCAACTTTTGACTTAAACATGTGGCTGTTACAGTAAATCAGTTTCTGTGGTGACAGGTGACTCTCAAGGGAAAAACACTAAATACAGCGTATCACTGCCTTAGCACAAGATGGCACACATGAGTGCCTTTGTACAGACTGACAGATTTTTGCCTTCCAGCTATCGATGCTCGCCGGTTATGGAGGGTTTTCTATGGAGGATTTAGTAGATATGAAGGGCTACTGTACTCAAGAAACCTACATAGCCTTATGTATACATGTAAAACTGATGCTTTTAGTCTTCTACTGCATTGTTTAGCATTCACTCACACACTCTTTTAACTGTCAGTACTGTAGTATTGACAAAGAAACACGTTGTCATTTTCTGCTTGCAATTTAAAATGCACAAGATCACTGTATCACAAGCTATGGTACCAAAGCTCTTCTTAACGTTTACAAATGTATTTTTTATATGTGCCATTTTGTATGTTGTAAATGTGAAAATAAATGTGTATTATCATAGTAGCACTGGAAGTGTGAGTCTTTTGTGAATCATGAGAACTTAACGGCTCCCTTTTAGCTGTTATACTCTGTCTTTATCTAATTTTTTTCACTGTCAAAACAGCTAAAAGATGACTTATTGTTATTATAGTAAACTTAAATATAGGCTTTTTTTAATCTCTCTGACTCCTAGGTCAGATTTCTAAGAGCCCTTTGACTTTCCTTTCCTCTCCCACAAATCCACGCTTGAGAAGCCTGGCAGCTATGATCCAGCAGTGCTGGAGGTGATTAGTCTCACCTCAACGGATGTCTCGGGAGAATTGTGCCTTTCTGTGGTAAATTGGAACTGGCTCATTAATTTGTTGAGCGTGATGTGCTGATCCGCCTCCCACACACACACACACACACACACACACACACACACACACACACACACACACACACACACACACACACACACACACACACACACACACACACACACACACACACACACACACACACACACACACACACACGCACACACAGTTCCCTCCACCCTCCACCACTTGCTGTCTGAAAAAAAAAACATGTTTGCTGTGAGACTTCAGTGGTGAAGAGACTGTAAACAAGTAGAAGGGAGGAGAAGGGCAGAGGCAAACAGAAAGGGAAGAAGGGACTCTTGTGTCAGCTCTGGATGCTGGAAACATCACACTCTGCTGGGGAGCGATCATAGCCCTACCCCTTTGTTAAACTGAAGACATCTGCAGGTGAGTACTTTTGAAATAAAGGACTGGTGCATAATTTGTCCGCTGTATTTTGAGATGAAGTGACTCATCAATTCCCTAATTGTAATCGTGGAACGCTTTCTCAACGTATTCTGAACGGTAGTCTGTTTCCTGATTTTAACGTACACTGAAGAAGATAAACATTGCAGAGGAATAGATTGCGGTTCAGCAGAGATTTGCAAAGCTGCTTTGACCAATCAGAAAAGTTGATGAGGGAGATGATCGATGGCACAATTTCAGAGGAGTTTTTCTTATTTCTCTCCCTAATGCCACAGATTTAAAGAAGAGTATTTGGTAGCACACAAACTTAAACATTCAAACTGCAGGTTTGGAGTCGATCCAGGATGCAGTCCTACCTCGCTCTGGTGCTGGGGATCGTGGCCTCTGCTGCCTCAGGTAAGGCCACACAAACACTGACTGACACATCTACAGCTGCAGTGGATTTAGAGTCTTTTCTTGTCATTCTGGTTGTTTTGTGACAGCTACTATTGATTTAAACAATCTCAAATAAAACAATGTGATATAAACAGGCATACTCACAGCATACAGAAGTGATTTCATTTTTTATTTTCATTTTTAAAAGATGTTAAGTCTTTGATATGTAAAAAAAAGGTCCAAAAGGTTTGGATACGTTTTAGATGTGTTCTTTAAATTACATATTTCTCTGCACCACAACTGACCAACTTATAAAAATACATACAGTAACATGACTTCTCGTGTTTTACGCTCTAATGATTTTATGGTACATTTCATGGCATAAACTCGTGTTCAATGCAGAGGAGCTAAGAAACACTGCATGCTTCTCCATCTGAGATCCAACACAAGCCTTCTTTCTCTTTTTTTCCATTTTGGTTCAGCTCTGAACACGACATGTGTGAACATCACCCGCCAAGCATCAAATTGCAATTTCATGTATTTGCATTTGAGCACATAAAAGCATCTGTTGTTTGCTTTAATTATGGTTAAAGGAATTAATTTTGCCTTCTGGCGCATTATTGTATGTATTTGGGTCATGTTGAGGTTGGATGAATAGTTCATTTAGAGTATTGAACAGGGACTTTGAAGGAAAGGCAACTGTTTGCACTGACAGCCAGGAGGTTCAGAACTAAAATGCTGGTTTGTTTCATAGTTCTCCACATTATCTTGTGTGTCCAACAATGCTGAACATTGAATCTCAGTTCTGCTTTAAGCTTCAAAACACACTGTCCAAACCTCTAAATAGACACTTTTATAACCTTTTCCGAGGGTGTAGACTGAACTCTAAATAAGAGGCAGCTTCAGGTTAACAGGAAAGACATGTCCGTCTCTCCAGTGTCCAACTTGGACCACTTTTGAACCTCAAGTGGACCTTGAGATGGCGAGACCTTTTTTTGTGAGCACTGGAGGGCGCGGACCAAACTTTTTTTGGCAGTAATAGTAACACTAATACAGTTCTTTTAGCCCGTTTGCATTCCCAGGGCGTCAAATACCACACTTTGTGACACCACTTATCGTCTGACACCGATGCACAAGGCACTCTAGTGTCTGCATCAGACCCCGTACCGGGATTTCAAGTAACTACAAAGTAAACCCATCCACATCATTATTAGACCCTCAGAGAAAATGCTCCGGGAGAGTGATGAGGTAGTATAACGACCAAAAGAAAACAGAGCCTAAGTAAAAATACAGTAACAGACGTAAAAAAAGGAAGTAAGATGGACAGAGGGCGTTTCTCAGTGTTCAAGTCTGATATTTGTTTCCTGAACTAATGACATTACTTCCAAAATAGATCTGAATCATGGCACAGGCGAGACAGCTCTGCGTTCTCAGTTTTTTTAAAAATGACCAAAACAGAAACAAAGTCTCTACTGATCAATAGGGAAACACATACTGTCTGATAATTCCTAGAGTGTGTTTTGATTAACTAGTTCTCACTGTGTTTCCTTTGCCTAAAAAGTCAATGAATTAATTAATGAATGTTCCTTCTCAGCGGAATGGAGGCGTCCGGTGATCAAGTTCAACTCTAAGGTGGTGGAAAGTTCTGAGTTGGTGGTCAGACCTGGGACCCCTCTGGATCTGAGGTGTGAGGGCGACGGGCCTGTAAACTGGCAAACGAGGTTAGCCAAACACAGACGCTTCGTGTCCAAGGGCAACGGGAAAGTCCGCACCTTAAAGGTGGAACATCCCTCTGCAGAATTTACTGGAACATACAAGTGTGTTTACACGACTGGGTCGAAGCAACTCACCTCCTCAGTGCATGTGTACGTAAAAGGTGAGGACGGATAAATGAGAACAGAACAGTAGGACGAGCGTCCTTATGTTGACTTGTAAGTGCTTGGATGGAACATTGTCCACACTGGTTATTTCTTCTCTGTGATTGTTTATTCGATTCCCTCAGTGTAAATCTCACATTATTCCATTGCTCTAATGAATCGTCACCATGCCTTTCTTTACCAGATCCAAACCGTGCGTTCTGGACCAGCAGCACGTCCCTGCGGGTGGTGAAGAAGGAGGGTGAGGACTACCTGCTGCCCTGCCTGCTGACCAACCCGGCAGCCACAGACCTGGGCCTCCGCATGGACAACGGCACCTCTGTGCCACCGGGCATGAACTTTACAGTTTACCGGCACCGTGGTATTCTTATCCACAAGCTACTCCCAGGCTTCAATGCCGACTATGTCTGCACAGCCAGGGTCAGCGGAGTGGAAATGATCTCCAAGGTCTTTTCCATCTACGTCATTCAGAGTGAGGCCACTTGGTTGTTGGGAATGACCATCCAAAACTGTCACAGAGTCATTTTAAGTGATACATGCATCAAGTTTGATACTCATTAATGATTTCCTCTTGCTCTAGAGCTTCGTTTTCCTCCATACGTACTCTTGGAGACCGATGAATATGTGTGCATTGTTGGGGAGGAGCTCAAGATTCGCTGCACAACACACAACCCCAACTTCAACTACAATGTCACCTGGAAATACACCACCAAGTCGGTCCGTATGATGAATTTGGAGGGCCTTCTTGATTGTTGTGGTAATCATGATTTTAACTCAGACTTGTTTTTGCTCTTTTTGTCTTCAGAAGCCAACTATAGAGGAGAGGGTTCGCTCCAGTGGAGAAAATCGCCTGGACATACAGAGCATACTGACCATCCCGGCTGTGGACCTTACAGACACAGGAAACATTTCCTGCATTGGCACTAATGAAGCAGGGGTGAACAGTTCAACGACATACCTGCTGGTTGTAGGTAAGCTACAGAAATAATCGCTCCTGCTATGCCTCATAATGAAAAGCCTTGAACATTTATCAAACTATTTTGATTCTTCAAAACAGACAAGGCCTACATCCGGCTGTTGCCCCAGCTGTCCCCTAAACTAGCTCACCAGGGTCTTTCAGTGGAGGTGAACGAGGGAGAAGACCTGGAGCTGACCGTGCTCATCGAAGCGTATCCCCAGATTACGGAGCACGGATGGCACACCCCAACATCTCCAAACACGTCCACACAGGAGCACAAGCTCATCAGATACAACAACAGGTACAACACCAAGCCCGGTGACAATGGAGAGCATACCCTCTACCTCAGAACGTTGTCTCCAAACAATGTCTCCAATAAGCACAGTTTAAATGTAAAAAACAAAAACAATAAAGACTACCGTAGCAACTCTGGTTTTGAAATATGCTGTCGTGCATTTTGGCTCAAGTAAACAAGGGACTCCAATGTCATTATATTTCCTCAGGTCATGCTAGAGGGAAGAGTGGTGTTCTCTTTTTAATCTGTTGACCTACTCAGCGATGATACATTGGAACTGTCTGAATTCACACCGCAGAATTAGTCACTTCAGATTCCTCTTTTTCTGAGTTAAAATATCCTTTTTCCCCCTTTTTTTTAAGATACCATGCTACGCTGCAGCTGAAGAGAATGAATGCACAGGAGCAGGGGAAATACACCTTCTATGCCAAGAGCGTCTTGGCCAATGCCTCCATCACATTCCCAGTCCAAATGTATCGTAAGTCAATTGTAAACACAAATCAAATAAGTAAACACATTCATGGTGTTAAGTCCAATGGTCAGAACAAAATACAGTACGTATGTTTCTTTGAAGTTAGTCTCTCTTTACATGTATTTTCTTCTCACTGGCAGAGAGACCTGTTGCTGTGGTCAGATGGGAAAACATAACCACGCTCACTTGCACCTCATTTGGCTATCCTGCCCCCAGAATCATCTGGTACCAGTGTTTTGGGATACGCCCAACGTAAGTATCACTGCACAAAATGTCATTAGGTGTGGCGTATTGTGCTTTAACTCACACTTTCACCCACAACAGTTGGTCCTTTGCCTGACTGTATATGTTTTGCAATGAGGCAGGTGCAATGAAAACACCTCGGGGCTGCAGCTGGCGATCCCTCTCCAGGCTCCCACAGTGGAGGTCCAGAGGGAGGAGTACGGGGCCGTGGAGGTGGAGAGCGTCCTCACCGTGGGGCCATCCAGCCGGAGGATGACGGTCGAGTGTGTGGCCTTCAACCTTGTCGGCGTCAGCAGCGACACTTTTGCCATGGAGGTTTCTGGTGAGTATCGGATCATTTGATCATCATTTGTTCCTTTTTAGGATGTGATCACAAGTGCTGTACTTCTCAATTTGCTATTGTGGAGTCACATGGTGCTCAAAACTAAATCTAATGTCTTGGTTTGTGAAATTGTGTCGACATGGTCAGCAGATTCCTTTGTAGTTGTTATGAAACTGCATAGTTCTTTTGTTTCAATTTGTGAAGAAACAAGATACATATGCAAACGGTACACAACACCACGGACATTAGAGAACATGAACTTGTGTGACCCACAGTCAGTCCATGTAAGTTAAACAGTGAGTTCATGATCTATCTCTGATTGTGCAGACAAACTCTTCACTTCCACCTTGACTGGAGCAGCAGGCATTCTCGCCATCCTCCTTGTGCTACTGGTTTTTCTGTTATACAAATATAAGCAGGTAAGGTGAACCTACATCCATTAAAACATACAGCAGTTGAAGTTGTAAAATATTGTTTAGACATTCAAATATTTCCATAGTTGCTGTGTTTTTGTTGGTGTGGTTTACTTCCATTTGCTCCTGTTTTCATCTTCAGAAACCCAGGTATGAGATCCGCTGGCAGATCATTGAGGCAAGAGATGGAAACAACTACACCGTCATTGACCCCACTCAGCTGCCTTATAATGAGAAGTGGGAGTTCCCAAGAGACAAGCTGAAGCTAGGTCTGCACCATGTAATCATGAATTGACTCAAATGCACTCATTTTGAAACACTTTTGAAACAATTATTCAGCGCTCTAGAAAAATAGAGTAGAATAGTGAATGTAAACATAATACGATTAGACAAAAACATATCTGAAAGTTGATTGTGAAACACAAACAGACCTGATCTGAGCGGGTTATAGTCAAAATCCTTTCTCGTTATATTTTCTGTCTGACCAGGGAAGATCCTGGGTGCAGGAGCTTTTGGAAAGGTCGTTGAGGCCACAGCCTACGGCCTGGGAATGGAAGACAATGCGTTGCGTGTAGCTGTGAAAATGTTAAAAGGTGAGCTGATCTTAAGACCTTCAAGATTAAACAGAGAGATTGTTATTTACATGAGCGAGTCAGAGTGACCGGGAAATCTGAAAATGTTCCAGAGAAAATGTCACTGAGTGAAATCCTTGTTGCGCATGATCAGATAGGATCACAATGACACATCTGTATTGTATTTCTGCAGTCAGTGCCCATTCCGATGAAAGGGAAGCTCTGATGTCTGAGCTGAAGATCCTGAGCCACCTGGGACACCACAAGAACATCGTCAATCTACTGGGAGCCTGCACTTACGGAGGTCAGACAGCAGCCTGCATTTGTTCTGTATCATGTTCGATGGAATCAGAATACAGCAAAAACATGTTTATGAAAGTCATCCTGAACACAACAAATCTTGTATATTCAAGTGATTTGCATGCAACCACGTTCTCCCTTGTTGAGAGGGTCATAACATGATTTTGTTTCCTCATCAGGACCGGTGCTTGTGATCACAGAGTACTGCAGCCTCGGCGACCTCCTGAACTTCCTTCGTCAGAAGGCAGAGATGTTTGAGAACTTTGTTATGAGCGTTCCCGACATCACGGAGGGCTCTAATGACTACAAGAACGTCTGCAGTGAGAGACAGTATATTAGAAGGTACGTCACCAGACATGTGCAGTCTGATGACGGAGGATTTGTGAAAAACATTCACATTTCTGACACCACTCTGTCTTTCTTCTCTTGTGTTCTCCATCCAACAGTGACAGCGGGATCTCCAGTACATCTTCAAGCAGTTACTTAGAGATGAGACCCAGCCAGGTGCCAAATATCGAATCATTTCCAGGTAAAAAGCTCCCCCAATCCCGGTTTGAATAAACACAAAATGCATCCATTATGCAGCATCATGCGAATGAAAAGCATCCGCCTTCCTGTGTTACTGACATTATTCCCTGTCTCATTCTTGCTAAGACTCTGTGTGTGAGGAGACAGGTGACTGGCCGCTGGACATTGACGACTTGCTGAGGTTTTCCTTTCAAGTGGCTCAGGGCCTTGACTTTCTGGCAGCCAAAAACGTAAGTGATTTTACCACTAAGAAGGATCTGAATGAACACACCAGAAAACATTACAGTAAACATTTACAGCAGTAGCTGCTGTGTTGTCCCCCGAAAGTGGATATTACCCACACAACAAGCAAAATCTTCAGGAAAAAAAGGAACCAAATTTGCATGAAAAAAGTATTGCCTTTTATAGAATATGATGAAAGAGTTTTGAGTTTGTTCTTGAGCGGCCTGTAAGGGGTATTTCCCATTACATTCTTTGTATTTACTCATCGTCATAGTGACAATGTATAGATTGGAATTCTTCATGCTGCATTGAGATACACTGCTCAGTGATCTTTTTGTCTTTTGATGTGTGAGACTACAACCCGAGACAAACTGTGTGTGTGTGTGTGTGTGTGTGTGTGTGTGTGTGTGTGTGTGTGTGTGTGTGTGTGTGTGTGTGTGTGTGTGTGTGCAGTGTATTCATAGAGACGTGGCTGCTAGGAATGTCCTCTTGACCGACCGCAGAGAGGCCAAGATTTGTGACTTTGGCCTGGCACGTGACATCATGAATGACTCCAACTACGTGGTGAAGGGCAATGTAAGCCCCTGAGTACAATAGAGCTAAACTTTACTTCACATTAACCAAGTTATAGTCTGCATAAAAAAAACACTTTTTGTGCTTTCTATGTTGTTCATGAAGGCCCGTCTGCCAGTGAAGTGGATGGCTCCAGAGAGCATCTTTGACTGTGTCTACACCGTCCAGAGTGACGTCTGGTCCTACGGTATCCTCCTGTGGGAGATCTTCTCTTTAGGTCAGCGCATGTGCATATGTACCCTACATTTACACAAATGTATTTCACGATTTGCTTGCTAAACTTACTGTATATGATTCTCTATCAGGCAAGAGCCCTTACCCCAGCGTGGCTGTGGACTCCAGGTTCTACAAGATGGTGAAGCACGGCTACCAGATGTGCCAACCAAACTTTGCTCCAGCTGAGATGTAAGCTCGATCCCTCAGCAACATAAAGCCTGGTTCATAAAAAGATGAATCACTGCTGCTTTTTCCCACAGATACCCTTTTTAACACTTTACTTTGTCCTGCAAATGTCAGCTGATTATCAGTTGAGCTTCAGTAATAGTAGCCTTTTTATCCACTGGTAAAATGCATCACATCTTATCAGACTCTGACGAACACGGGGGACAACTAGTAACATTTAAGTTGAAATCAGCTTTAACTATGACTGATTTATAATAAATAGTTGATCCGAAGTTGACTTTGATATTGAACAGTTCAAGTAGCGTTCTTCTCAAATGTTGATCTCGACAGAACAAAGATCCTTTAGTCTTCTGCTCTAACATCTGAAATAAGTGACACATGAGGTAACCTCATGAAGTACTTTCATTATTCCTGATTTTAATTTACTTGCTTCGGGTTATCTCACAACCCCAAAACTTAACAAGCCTAAAGTCCAAACTTAACAAGCAAAAATTTGTGTTTTTCATCTATGTGTGCTGATGTGGCGTGGCTGTCACACCACCCGGAATAATTGTGGAAACAGAGGAGACTGAATCTGAGTCAGGGCCTAATCACCCGTTGTTCTGCTGTGTCAGGCCTCGGTTCTGCCTGTTAGCCACATGATCTCAAAGCTTGGACGCCATGTAACTGCTATTTCATGGCAGCAAAATGAGACTGGAGGGGCAGGGGTTCTTATGAACGAGTCTCTTATCAAACTGCGTCACCACCTCCATAAACCTCTCCTTTTTTTTAAGTCTAATTTGGAGTTATATAGTTTCTTGATTTGAACATTGCACAGTTTGGATTATAAACCAGCTTTGAAATGTGTACCATCAATGTTCTTTTTTGTCCAGGGATCTCCTCTGAAATCTGTTTTGTAAGTATGGTTCACTTTTGTTTCAGCTACACGATCATGAAGATGTGCTGGAATCTGGAGCCCACAGAGCGTCCGACGTTTAGCAAGATCAGTCAGATGATACAAAGACTACTCGGGGAACAACCCGAGCAGGAACAGGTGAGTTAGTGTGACGCAGAGTTCAGCTTTGCCAAAACTATGCATGTGACAAAACATGTGACGCTACGGCAGAAATGTTTCCATCAGAAACAACCAGAAGGAACCAATTCAACTATTTTTTTTTTTTTTTTTGTGGTATCATCTTATTTTAGTGATGTTCCCATGGGAGATACGCACAATTTTAAAACATATACCGGTATATTGTTGAATGCAAGAATGTGTTCCCTTATCACACCATAATATTCAGATGAAGCTGAGATTTTGCTTTATTGGATCTAGTCTCATCCTCCTAATGCTGCCTCCCCACAGCTAATCTACCAGAATTTGCAGCAGCAGGTCACAGAGGGTGAAGTGAGTGACGAGCCCAAGTGCTGCGACGGCCCCTGTGACCAGTCTTGTGACCACCAGGAAGAGGAGCAGCCTCTGATGAAGACCAATAACTACCAGTTTTGTTGAAAGCCCTAGCTGCCAATCAATCAGTAAATGAATCATCAACAAGCATCAGGAAATTGGGATCAGCTGTAGTTCGTGGCCACACGAGTACCAGTTTGTTCTAGCCGCCGGACAGTAGCAGAGAGTCGCCTTCACAGCTATTTTTTGCCTGCTGTGCCTGCTCGCCAGATAGACGAGCAGCTGCAGCAAGCATGTGACTTGCTTCTTTGCAGACCATGACTAGTAATTACCATGTCTAGGAGGAAGAGGAGGAAAAAATGTCAACAAACTGCACAAGCATCCAAAGCTGTACCTTATCCTAAACATCGCTCCTTCTGATATGTATTTCAGGTATAATCTGTTATCCAAAGGAGAACGTGTGCGTCCTTTCTTTTGAAAGAGTGTTCTTAATTATATATTGTGCACTGCGTTTATTTCTATTTTATATTACTTCCCCATGACACCAAATGTCTTTGTAGAGATTTCTGTCACGTTTTGTCAGCAGTTTTTTTTTTTGCCTGTACGGTTTCTCAGAGGAAGCAACCCAACAGTCATAAACACTATGTGACTACTCAACTTCATGTGCTCTAGACAAGTTAGGTTTTATTCTCTGATCACCTTAGACTAATGAAACATCTAAACAGAGCGAGTGTTTTCCCTGTTTTAACACGCTAAATCAACCACTGAGAAGGCAAAGAATGACCATGTTGTTTCCCTCTCTGTGCTTTGGTCATAGCTGTGTTTCTTGTGACACACTCACAGCTGCTGTCAGTTGGTGGGAACATGTGATTGTTCCACTTCAACCTAATTAATTAAGCAGTGCTCAGTGTGATTTTGGAGCAGGGAACTGAACGGGGAAATCTGTGGATCTGTTATGGATCAGGCGAACAATGTTAAATGACAATGTGAAATCCTTTTGTTTTCCTTTTTTTTCTTGCGTAGCACAACTTAATCTTAATTTCCTGTAGATTTAGACGAGTGTTAGGATGTAAGCTTCACTGATGTCTATATGTAGCAGTCAGCCTACACTGCCAACTGTTTGAAGACTTTAGAGTAACATAAGCTATGTGAGAGATACACACTGCACATTTGGGTGACTCCAGGTATTTCAGATGCGCTTTGCATCTGAATGAATCACGAGTGAGATGTCAGATAATGTATATATCTCATGATGTAAATCAAGAATTATCTTTATATTTGCTGGAATGTTGCAGAGTAGATGGTAGTTCATCAATATGTCATATATGTGTTGTGTGTTTTTTTTGTAACAGTGCAAATGAGACAATCAATGCAAAACCTGCAAATTAAATCACTGAAAAACTGCAGAGGCTTTGAATGAAGCTTTACCTTTAACTTCAGATTGTAAAGTTTTTATATACGACGAGATTATGATGTGGTGCCAGATATTTCGAGTTTTTCTTTGTTGTACCTCACTGAGCTGATATAAACTGTGCTGCCTTTATGTTTATCTCTCCTTACTTCCCTTTTTTTTTTATTGGAGAATGTCCAATCTGCATTTCCTCTGGAACAATTCTCACAGTATCTGTCAACACTGCAACTCTGACATCTTTGTAGGGAAGTAATCATCCCACCGCTGAGACTACAGAAAGTCCAAATGCTTTTTCTCCGTTGTGTGGTTTCAGCTAAAATCATATTTGTTTTGAAGTAGCCCACCACTTTTAGACACTTTATGGGGTGCCAGACGCTGTATGGTACATTTTTAACAAGTCTTTGTTCAGTTGTCCATCAAGAAACTGAGATATTACAAAGTTTGAGTAAAGCATAATAATCTCCACAGCTCCTTTGTTGCTCTGCCAGTGTCCTCTAGTTGCCTCAGAATGAATTATTTCTAATAACTGTGGCATTTTGTCCACATAATTTCAAATATCTTATTAGCAACAACACAAACACATATTCCTGGGCTTTATGTGGACGTTTCTCCTCAAACAGCTTCTTGTTATAGTTTTAAACATTTTCTGTTTTTCAGGAATGTAAAGCATAAATCACGAGCTCAATTGTACTGCTATATAATAAGTGAAGATTTAAACAGCAAATGTCTGTGTTTTGTTGGTTGTTAACTTTAATTAGAATGATATAAATTAAATTAAGCAGAACTGTTGATATTTTTTTAAGTCAAGTAAATTCTTCCCATACTTTGAGTAAATATAAAGATGTGTTGGCCAAAAAATGTACTTGAGTATTTAAAAAAAGCTTAAAGTCCTTAGACTACTCATAATGAAAATAGACGGTTAAGCTGGTTACGGTGGTGGTAAGCAAACTATAGCATTGATAAAGCTGATTTTGTAAGCAAAACATCATTTTGCAAAGAACAGCCATGTCATTGAATAAACAAGACACAGTATTTCTTTTTGAACCTTTGTGGAGTCAAAGTCCCCTGAGCACTTTATACAGAAGTCCAGTGTATCTACAATCCTGACAAGGCTACGTGAGGGGAAAAAAATAAAAGAATTCAAAGCGGTGTGATGTTAAAAAAAAAAAGGGGTTATTCATGAAGTCGACGCTTAAAAAAAAAAAAGAAGAAAATACATGAACTCTTTCATACTTTTAACACAATTTGGGGCTTTGACTTCGAAGACGTTTGAAGCCTCTTTTCATACCACATGACTGTATGAGGAGGATAGTTATTCTAGCAGGTAGTTTTGATGAACATACATGGATGCAAACCCTCACTGTTGTGTTCATAGTAGCCTACATGAGGTTGAGACTCTCTCCAGTCCACCACTTCGGTCGAGTTATAAAATAGTATTTGTGGTCAAAGACCAGTTCAGAGAAGCTTCATCTCTGTTAAATCACAGAAATATTACTCCTCATATATATATATATATATATATATATATATATATATATATATATTTTAATGTTATGTGCTTTAGCAATGCTCAATCAGACAATAGTATCTATTAACTTAACGATTTATTAATTTCTTCATATCTATTTGTTACATCCGCAGTTTCACTTACAAGATAATAATCGTTTAAAAAAATCTTTATCGACATAATATACGAGGCTGCTGTGATGTGTTCAGGTGTCCCCTATTGAACATTTTCAACCACTTGGGCCAACTTCAATGCTTCATGAAAGTCTGATTAGCCCGTAATTCATTTTAATTGTTAAGCAAAGCATTGGTGACAAAAAATAATCTCTCTAAAGCAACTCATGCAGGCAGATCTACTAAAATATCTTCAATTCATTCTCAAAGGCTGACTGTCGATTGGTTGACAGGAATTAAAACGATCAATCGTATGCGTCCTTAAATGGATCTCCATTGAGATGAAAACGGCCACGAGGTCCATCGGCACGTTATGATTCAGTACAATCGACAGATACACATTCATCATCACTTCTCAAAAGCAAATGTCAAGTGGGAGGGGAGAGGTAAAAGCAGAAATGTTTCTGGACATAAAGGGAAATAAATACGTACTGTATTCATGGTTAACTAATAAATACATTCAGGCTTGAATTAGAAGAGTTATTAAAATCCTGTTTACATTCTTGGAGTGACAGGAAATCACCTTTACTCACACTTTCACTTCTTTTAACTCTTCGCACCTTAGTGGTAAAAAAAAACACAAGATATTGTTACATTCCTTTAGTCATTTGAAAGAATCATTTTTTTTACATTCAGTCTCCATCATCTTGACTTTTATTAACTCTCACACTCACGGTTTCCGTAGTTTAAGATGCTTAAGAATATGACCTTGTTACCGGTACTTTTTCTGTTAGTATATTCAGAGTAAACAGGACTGATTATTCTTCTCAGCATATTTCCACACATCAGAAACACACCGTGAAGTTCATTAACTGCGCCGTTGTACAGGCTAGTTCAAGAGAAAGTCATCTCCAACACTGAATTCAGGATAGCACCGTGTCGCCTTCTGGTAGCACTTGCTTCTCTTCTTCTGCATCTTTACATTCCGGCCATCCCTCTGCCTGCATGTTGATTGTCCATCCTGAACATTTCTATTCAGGAAGCTGCACCTCGTATGTCTCTGTCCCTACCTCTTGTGTCTGTACCTCCACTCCACTTCCTTCATCTTCCTCTTTCTCCGTGTTGATCTGTGCCACTCCCAGTCGGTACAGAGCATCCCTGATCACGACCTCCCCCGGTTGGCAGGCCTTTACCACTTGGTTGATCTGCTGGCTCACGATGTCTCTGCTGGTGAGGAAATCTACCAGACGGTTGTAAATGTAGTAATAAGCCGTGTTGTTGAAAGCCGCAGGTTGGCGCCGCGCGCGGCTGACCGAGTAGCAGTCCTCCGAGTTCTCTGCGGAGTCATCCTCAGCTTTTCGTTCTTCACCCTCGTCGTCCTCCTCTTTCTCCAGCTCAGCCATCAGGTGGACGTAGGGCTCCAGATCTCTGCAGAGGACCATCGAGTGGTGCTCTGACGGAAGAGCAGGAGGCTCCTGGGCTGCTTCGGGAGGATGAACCAGCCAGCAACTACATGATTTGGTGATGGGGTGGACCTGCTGGTTCTCTGCCACCGACGAAAGGTCAGCGCTGTACGGCTGCTCTTGTAGCTCAGCACATGACACAAACTAAAGACAGCAACACAGTATATAATCAATGTTGAAGTCACTCTTCACTCATATATGTAAATGTTTTTACGTTAAAATAAAACTGATCGGGCCTTGATTTATTTTGGTTTTGAATTCTAACCAGCACAAGTTAAGTTCCTTAATAGATAATTGGATTTAATTTCAATCACTCACCTCTGGCTTTTCGAAAGGGTCAGAGAAGCAGCCCTGGTTCCTGCCCCACATCTGGGTTGCCTGTTCTGGGTACTGCATGTCAGCACAGAGCGCCACCTGACGGGCACAGTCACTAACGTAGACTGGGGGCCAGTAGCGGGAGGACAGTAGCAGGTCTACGTGGTCTCGAGCCGTCTCTCCTCTCACCAAGTACTTAGAGCCGCACACCACCTGTGCAGACAGGTGTGGGAGAGAAAAGGATGAGTAACACTAGACCCTTGAGATTACACAGAGGGGACATTTGAGTTTCAATTTCCTCTCTGCTTACCCAGACGCATGTCAATGCCAGATCTGAACAGGGCCACATATTTGTTTTTACACATATGACCTAGCTGCTGTTTTTACCTTGTGGGGGCAGACCTTGGACAGCTTGCCAGCGGTGAGGTGTGGAGGGGGTTGTGTGGCCGTGGAGAGACCACCATGAACAAGTGTGTACAAGGAGATCAGGGACGCCAGCAGCTCATTCTAACTCAGAGGGAGACAGAAAGGAGGCTTGTATTTAAGTAAGCTCCCACACAGATACGAGTACACCAAGGTGAGCGGAGATAAGATGAACACGTTCACAGAGTAAGAAATAAGGAAATCATCTTTCAACCAAAAATTATCCTCGAGCGAGACAACACATTTGATTGTCACTCTCTCACACACACACACACACACACACACACACACACACACACACACACACACACACACACACACACACACACACACACACACACACACACACACACACACACACACACACACACACACACACACACACACACACACACACACACACACACACACACACCTTAGTGGAGTCCGGGGTGATGCTCACCGCACAGCGGTCCAGCATTGTTCTCAGCTCGTCCTCACTGTGATCTTCGATCTTGTCGAGTCTCAGCTGACCATCATGAATGAGGCGCACCAAAACTGATGGATCTCCTAAAACAGATTTTGAACGATTCCCTTAAAAAATATGTTTTTTTTATGGTCCACATAAGCAACTTGTTGCAGATATAAAAACTCACAGAAATCATTAAACAGTGTAAATCAGTTCCACATGGGAGAATAACTCAACAAGTAACACTAAACATACAATCAGTTGAACCTGGAACCCTCGCACGACGTTTGCAACAAACAAAGCATACCATCCATCTGAATGTAATCCTCTTTTGTCATCTCATTCTCTATGAAGCCACATCTCCATTATTTCAGACTCTAAAACAATTACACATCACATTTGCTTCTGACGATTTCACAGTCGCAGGATTAACGGCGGTTTAAAGGAATCACGTACCCGAGGGCGGCTCTGTGTGCGACGGGACCTTGTCCTTCTCCGTGTTGATGACAGTGGGACTCCTCATCAGCGGGGGAATGAAGGGAGCGATGATAGAAGCATCCACTCGTGTGATGGGGATCTCCGTGGGGAAAGTCGCTTGCTCGATAGCCTCACTTTCCATGGTCAGCCAGAAGTCGTCCACGTGTACCTCGTCCGAGACTGAAAACTCAGGCCAAGTAAACTGTGGACAGAATAAAAATGTCTGTAACAATATCTTTACAAGCTTACTGTATGATACCGTCTCTCCAAGTACGTTGTCATGACTCTACTCTGAGCTTTAGTTTCCCCACTGATTTTCTTACGTCACTCTCTCACCTCCACATTCTTTAGCTCCAGTACGTTGCTCGTGTATCGCTGTGCAATCTCCAGTTTGGGGGCGACACCACAAATGCCGCAGATCATGTCGTTGTAATCACGCACTGTCAGACACTCAAAGGCCCAGTAGCCGCTCAGGAGAAGCTCTTGAATTTGAGACGTCTCCTCTGGACTCAGAGTGTGGACTGATGGAGAGAAGATACAAGCTGGCAATATGTTCAAAGACGGATATTAATCTAACACAAGTTGCAGAATTCATGGATGTAGAGTTGAATCCAGTGTTTACCAGGGTGATTGGGGTTGTGGTCTAGCATGGTCCTGGCTGCCTGGGGGGGGGCTTGGCCCTGTTTGATACAGGTCCTGATCTTCAGAAACAGGTCAATGCTTACTAGCAGTCTGTTCCCAATGTTGAACAAACCTGTCACAAAAAGAATCAACAATGAATTCACAGAGAAAGCCGACATCCGGCCGTCCCACAGTTACGTGTTGATACACTGCGACTGAACCCATGAGCAAAACTTATACTGTGATCTCACAAATGAAAGAAAACAGTATGGAAAGCTGCAGCCAATATATACTTACTGAGTCTTATACTAAGCAACACTAGTGATACATTATGATAAGAATAGCAGTACATGTTTGCATTTTGCTGGGTCTGAAATATTTACTAGCAGCTAAATATCATAATAAGTTGGCATCTTAATCTTAAAGTTACAATTATTTGGCTGGTTTTCATCAGCACTCTCATAAAAACATGTTCCTAATAAATGAGTCTTAGAGTGCAAATGTGTGACAAAAGACTATTGCAAGGAAAAGGGGACGAGTACCATTTAGTGAGATCTTACTGCGCACACACTTAGTTCATAGTTGTGGTGCCCCCTTTTGGCCAATCAGCAAAATACTGAATGTAAATGATGAAAAGTCTTATCAGCAACACTTTTGTAGATGCAGAAGCTTCCACCATGAAACAATCGGTTTATTTCTTAAAAGATTATGAAAAAGAAGCGATACCCATAATTCCCAGAAGTACAACCATAATTTGATTTGAGATATTCTGAACAAATCACTTCGGACATGATGGAGAACAATGAACCAAGAGTAACTCAAAACCTGTGAGGATTCAGTACTCGACACTTGATGAAAAACAGCTGTTGTAAGTGGTGTTGTTTACCTGGATGTAGGTCGGTGAAGCTGTGCAGAGCCAGACACTGGACGTTGAGACACACCTTGAGCTGAATAGTGGCTGTCTGGATCAGCGTCTCAGTCAGCAGCCAGCCGTCCTCTTGTCCTGCGACGGTACTAGGATGTACAAGCACACACACACACACACACACACATGAGGATACATTAGGGAGGAGAACATCAACACAACATGTTGGTATGGGCCGACAAAAGTCAGAGGCAGGATGGTTAGAATACAGAGACCCATCTTCTCACCTCTGACCTCCTTTGAAGAGAGGATAGTTACACAATCCACAGTGAGTTGCTGCTGACTCATAGAACTGAGGCCACCCAGACTCTACCAGCGTCTCCGTCTCCAAGCTGTCCTCCTGCTCCTGTCCACATGGCTGAACCAAGACGATCTGGAGACTGTTGAGCTCCTGGATGAGGGTCAACGTTTCCTGAAGCTCAGTCTCGCTCTCAGGAATCTGCAGGGAACGGTGCAGTAACTGCAGGGTATTTTGGCGCTGGATGTCCTTCTGAGCAGGACTCAGGGTCTGGTACGGATCGAGCAGAGTCTCAGACTGAGAAAAGGCAAAAAAGAAATCGCCATTAACCCTCTGACACCCGCGGGATGGCCGACATTACTGTCTTTAAGAGGCTTTAGTGGGCTCCGTCTTAAAGCTAGAGAGAAGATACTGGTAAGGGGGCTGAATAACGCTCTAAAGTTAGGCTAAATGTTGACGAGTGAAAACTGGTATTGCAATTAACACGGGGGGCCCTTAACCTCTCATCTCTGAACATGTGTATGAAAATGGATTCTATGGTACCCACGAGTCTCACCTTTACAGACAAACCCACTTCATGATAATCCCGGACTGCAGTTATTCACATGCAGTATAAATGTGTAATTTCGCCTGTTCTAAAAATGGTATATTTGAATATTTCTGCATACTGGGGACATTATTGCATTCATGTGTGAAGATGTTAGTGTCCATAGTAGCCATTTCACATTTTTTTAAACTTGAGGTCACGATGTGAAATGACCTGTTGTGAGCTCTCGGATGGATCACAGCTTCATGAAACTTTACAACCACAAACAACAGACCATGGGCATTCATCAGATGTACGGCTTTCCTCGGTATATCGACAATAAGGGCGTTTCTGAGCAGTTACCACGGCAGAATTGCTCCCGTCTAATTGGCGAAAACGGCAATTCCTGCAGGAATCTCAAAGTTACAGCATGGATTTTTGTATGGTGTTCCTCAAGGTCTTGGTGAATTCATCTGGTATTTTGGGGGGATTTTTTATAATTTTTATGAATTCTCAAGTGGTAAAAAATTGTTAAATTTAGCACCAAATCTGTGTAACAAATGGTATCCACCCATAAATTGCTGCAACATCTTATGAGACATAAGTGAGCACGACAATGGCCATCGTATGGCTCCATCATAATGTTCTAAGCCCTTTTACACTTCACAATTTATTTTAATTCAATTTTATTTATAATTTATGACTAGAACAACTTGACACACTGCTGAGATGCATCTCAAATGAATCTTCAGGTTCCCAGCTTTTAGATGATGTACACCACGTCCATGTGTCCTACTACTACAGCAAAGATTAATGACTTAACATGAAAGGCCTGTTGTCATCGGCCTTAAGTGGAGATTTATTGATGCGAGGAGGTGCTCAGGGATCCAAGGTTGTTCTGAGACTCATAAAGACCGTCAAGGGCAAGAGATACCAGCTGAAAACTAATCCTACACTTCTGGACAATCTGAAGGAAGTAAGCTTTCACCTTTGTTCCCTTGGCGTTCCTCTGGGTCAGCTCACAGCCACATTTAGGGCACACTGCAGGTTTGTGTCTGTTCTTGTACATATAGTCACAGGACAGGTTCTTACATCGACCCCTTCCTCGAGCTGTCGACAGTCCCAAATCCTAAGAGAACAAAGAAGAGGAAGAATTACCCGAAAGCCAAGATAAGAGGGAATATCCAGAAACAAAAATACATTAGAAAGGAACATTTAGTGTAACGAGAGTAGTAGTGTACTGACAAAGCTGGAAACGGTGTGTTGTTTGAAAGGCACGAATGACAGGATATTCACTCCCTTATCAACCAATGAAGACATGGGCTGGCTTCCACCTGCGGGGACCGAAGAGTCCTACGAAAGACAGACAGAAAAAGACAATATTGGACCAAATCTGAATCTTTGCTGTCTGTATTTGTGTGTGTGTGTGTGTGTGTGTGTCTGTGTGTGTGTGTCTGTGTGTGTGTGTGTGTGTGTGTGTGTGTGTGTGTGTGTGTGTGTGTGTGTGTGTGTGTGTGTGCTAACCTGCTTTGCTATGGTTGTCGGGACCGTCTGGCCGAGCTGCTTTAAAGTGCTGGGTTTGAGACCTGACAAACTCTCTCTCGGCACTGTGGTTAAACAACGACCACATCAGTTAAGAGCTGTGACCTCAGAAAGTGTATAATACAGTATATTATGCCAATAACAAGCACTCACTGAACATACAATAAAACCGTATCCAAACTACAAACTGAAAGATTACATTTAATCGAGTAGAATACACATAAAATCAAATGATGCACAGTACCAGAGGATGAATTATTGTCGTTTGCGCTCTGAAACTTTACTTTGTCAGGTGGGACAGTTATGATCTGGAACATAGCATGGCCTGGAAACACAAACAGCCAATATGTAAATCCACATGATAACGGCTGAATTCAACACTGAGAACGATGTTGCCTGTGTGCTGTGTGTTTTAACACACCTGTGTTGTAGTAGGCAGGCAGGATGGGTCTCACAGGCCTCTTTTGAACAGTAGCATTGCTTCGGTCTTGACCGTGGACCGTCGTGCTCTGAAGACTGACTTTCATCCGTCTACTCAATGACAGCAGGAAAGTACATCAAGTGAGATACACACAATCATCAAAACAGCTGCAATAGACTTTAGTAAGACAGGAATATTTGTTTAAAATACTTTTGGCCAGTGGCGGCTGGTCCATAGAGGGCGCTAGGGCGCCGCCCCCCCTAGAGCTACAAAAAATAAAAATAAAAATATAAATAAAAATAAAATTTAAAATAAAAATAAACTATACAAATTGTCAATATTTGTGTTTTTGAAACATGGAATCACCCAGTAATATGTGTAAAATATGATATCTGCGGTAAATATATGCTTTTCCTGCTTGTCCTCTCTGCCTGTCTGCTCTTCCTCTCTGTGTGTGCACGTCTCAGCTGCTGGGGCGCTGGAAAAACTGCCCCAAAGAGGCGGGTCTATAAAGCAGTTTAGCCAATGCTGAGTAAAGATATAAATGAGTGACATACAATTCAGCCAATCAGCGTCCTCAAATAGATTCAGCTTGGGGCAGTTTTTTTCCTGCCCCAAGCTGCGCGTTCTCGTCAGGAGAAGTCTCTACAGGAGAGCGCCAGTGTGAGCACTACTCCTCCAAGACCCGTTTGAGAGGAGAACTGAGAGGAGAAACTACTGAAAGAGCTGATCCCAGATCAGCCTGACCTCACAATCAGACAGCAGACTAGCAGGAAAGAGAAGCAGTACATGAAGCTTCTCTACTAGCTGTACACCAGACAGGTTTGACTAGCTGGATGACGTCATGATAATAACTTATTTATCTTTTTAAAACAACGGGGACAGAATATGACATATATATTATTATATTATACAGAATATTATATGATATATATTATTATATTATACAGAATATTATATGATATATATATATATATATATTATTATATTATACAGAATATTATTATATGTTATATATATTATATTATACTGAACTCCCTGTGAGGGTGACTGAAATAAGATGTCCTGACGTGTTTGTGAAAGTGTTATTTACTGCTTTTTTTCGTGTTGGAATAAATGTTAAATATTTAACTGCAAAGTAGTAATGCGCGTTTGATACCTTAATTTGTTTGCATTAAATCATTCTGGGATGTTTGCTGAAATTGATTGGATGTGGCACAGCCCTACCAAGAACATTTTCCACCAGCCGCCACTGCTTTTGGCTACAAGTAAGAAAACTATCACAGAAGAATGGTTTCAGTCTGAACCGCCGATTAGAAGACTTTATTGATATTATGAAGGATTTCTATGTTCTTAAATGCTGCAGTCATATCAGCTGTGCTTTTATATTTGCAACAATATATGAAAGAGTGATTGTGAGAAAGACCTATGGTGCAAAAACAAAATGCTTTTTTGAAATACTCTCAATAAAAACTACGAGTGATAAGAAAAGCTGCAATAACAACACAAACAAGTCTCATTATAAATGTATTCCATCCATATTTTCGGGTTGACTGAAGGCTTCAATCCCGCACTTATATACAGCTCAGCATTTAAAAAAAAAAAAACTATTAAAAACTATTCATGACACGTTGTAGCAAGTAATGTAAATATTAACACGAATCTGCAAATACAGCAGTTTTCACACAACTGTCCACATGGTCAACATGCTGTCGGGATCCATGTGGCAAACAGAACACAATTAAAAAAACTGCCATTAAAATGTCATGGGCGCTTACTTTGTTTTTTCCTGCTCCTTGGTGCTGCTGCCCTCTGGTGGCTTTACAGCCGGAACTGCACGCTGCTTTCTGGAGCGCCATTGACCTTGCCCTACTTTTTTGCTCCCAGCGGCGTTTGTTTCACGGACATCTGCATTCCCCTCCTGAGCCGGGGGAGGTGTGGCGTGGCAGCTTTCATTAGTCTTGCTTTCAGCTTTCTGGGGCAATTGCTTGGACGCAGGTTCTTTCTCTTGCGTCTTCTTCGCCTAACATAAACATGCAGACAAAGTTAACGGACTTGAGCCGCAGGTAAAAGCTGGAGGCCGAGTCTTTGTGCAAACTCCTAGATGTTCGTATAAGTTTAAGCATCCCAAACTGTTGGTGCAGATGTTGTTTGATACTTACAGCAGGTATCCATTTTCCACCCAAGTGGCTCCCACATTCAGGACACTTTGGTGGCTTGTGGCGGGTGACATACACAAATGAACATCCAGGGTTTAGACACCTCCCTCGACCTCTTCGGGTGTATGTCTTAACAGACTGCAAAAAAAGAGCCAATCATGGAGGTTCGTTTCTGTGTGTAGGATCTATGCTTGCCAATTTCAGTATTCATAAAGTGGATGAATAATGTGGGTACTCACCATTTTATAGGAAGGTTTGGCACTTTGTTCTGTGCTGGCTGCTACAGAGACCATCATCACTGGGCCCACAGAGCTGACACCTGGCAAAGACTTTGGCTCCAGCAGGTTCTGAAAGGATGGACAAATCACTCCACTGCCTTAGTTAAAACAGCTTTATGAGATTAAAATGGTCAATAATTCTGGAATAAATTAATAAATTGAGCTCATTCTGCTAAGTGGTAGGAAGACATTTGGGTCTCACCTGTGTGGGTACGATGGAAACCACATGTGTCGTTTCCCCCTGTATCTGCTGCACCATCGCCCCACCAGTAACTCTGGTCTCGTTTCCTTTCACAGTGACCCCATTTGCTGTAAGGCCACCAGAGCCCTGTGAGACGTGGGCGTCTGTAGAGGACGGGGCTTTGCATGAGACAGAGGAGGATGAGCAGCGAGGGATGCCTTGGGGGTCTGTGGGATTAGACGCCACTTCTGTTTCCTCTGCTATGTCGTCGACATCAATGGGCTGCTCGGAAATCTCCACCTCGCTGTCCAACTCGAGAGGTGTGAACTGGGGCTCTTGGGGGAGAGAGACGGAAGGCAGGCCTCCCTCCACTGGAGAGTCCAGAGACTCCAAGCTCACCTCTGACTGTGAGCCTCCCAGCTGCTGATTTGAGGAGCAGCCTTTGGACAAGAGAAAGTAACTGGCTCTGGGGAGGATTTTGCGGAAGCCTGGCAGGTCTTTGGAGGGGCTGAGAGACGACTGAGGAAGACGCACAATCGAGAATATTGTTCTTAGCTTTTAATAGATCCATCACATTGACATTATACTAGACACCAGTGAGTTAGACCACTGTTGAGACAACAGTTTATCTGCGCTGTGGTCCTTGATGTTAACGGGTCACTTCTTCCTGACATCTGCAGTTACATGAGCCAAATGTATTCGTTACAAATGAAATCAAGCCAATTGACTACATGAGTGCTGCGCAGCGCGTAATCATACAGAAGGACTCCGATATCCTCAACAGCCAATACAAAATCAAGCATTCCATTGTTGGAAAATATTTTCATAAAGATTGGCTTGGGTTGTTTGCTTGGCACTATCATGAATTTACAGCTGCAGGTTGTACTGATGCAACAGAATATTCATTATTATCCCTGTAGGTATCAGAATGACTTGTTTATCATCGTATGTTCACTTTATCATCGAGTTTACTGCTAATCGTTTTGCACTTTTTGATCATTTAGGGTGATTAACGATCATTAAATTGTTTAAAATGTGTTGCATTTTTCTTGGCATCACCTTGATTGAGTATCTCTTGGAAACTAGGAAACATCATTTTACTGCAAAAAAGCAGTAAAGAGATTCTGACCATTGAAAGATATCAAAATAAACATTTTAACAGGCAAGTTTCTTCTGATGTTATTAACATGAGGAGGCTTTATTAAAAGGCTCCATGGGTGCTCAGATGTACTGGGTTGTTTATGTAAAACAAGTTTGCAGCTTACAGTGTCTGTGCCCTCTTTCTCGGACTTGGCCTTCTCCAGATAGTAGCCTTTCTCAGCTACGCTGAGCCTTTTCCAGCTCTCGCTGATTCTCTTGTTGATCTCTGACTGTGGTAGATTCGGGATTTCCTTTTGCATAATCTGATGGACATCAAAGTAGTATAGCAGGTAGGCAGACCTAAGACAGAAATACAGACAGAGACATTCCACATCTTCAATCAGTACATGACAGTGGCTGAGACATTTTATTTTTAGAAGCCCGATCCTTGTTTAAGAAAAGGCCATACTTTGCTTCATGATATTGTAGCAGCTGTGTGTGACAGTCCGTTGGACTATGTACATTACCTCGGCTTCTTAGGTTTCTCAACACTGTCTTCTTGAGCTTTGCTCTTCCTCTTTTTTGGAATAGTCACCTCCATTTTACTGTAGTAGCTCTCCACCTCCTCAGTCACTTTCACAACCTCAAACACCTCCACTTTCTCCATGATCTCCAAAGATCTCGGGCAAACTTGAAAAATAGAGTGAGATTAGTTCATTGTTTATGTTTGGGCCTTTGTGAAAGTAGAGTTTATTGCAGGGATGTAGCTAAAGACAGGTTTATTAAATATATATTGCTTTGCATAATACCATGCTTTTAACCCCCTAATTTGTAGACAATACAGCAGGCACATAATTGAGCAGTATTAATTATATACATTAATGACAGAACTGGATTTCTGAAGCTGATCATAGCTCAGTGGGTAGCTATATTTCATCCGATAAGAGGCTAACAGAGACACATGGTCTAATAAAAGCCACAGAAAGAAGGGCAATTTGACTACGGGCTGTAACTTCATGCAGAGAAAACATAGTACAAAAGTGTCTGAGTCAAAATAAAATATCATGGAAACTTGTCATGCATAGGGCTCTTGGGAGACAAACATGTTAAATGCACTGGTCCTTCCCTGCTTCAAAAGTAGGTTTAATAGCGTGTGGTTATACTGCCTGCACAGTCCGTGAGTTATCCAATGAAATGCCTTCTTATTGAAGCCTTACCTACGATGACCCGAAGCTCTACAAACTGCTCTGAGCAACCGTTAGAAGTCGCCGACAAAGTCAGGCATTGTGCCGGCGGTAAGTAATGCTGGAATTCGCCTATAGTTCATATTAAATCACGAGTTGCGATGCAGAAATGTCTGTAAAGTAGCCTCCATTCTCGTCGACTTGTAAAAACATGGCGGTTTGTTGCCATGATCTTCAACCAATCAAATGCCGGAATAAATAAGTACGGGCCAATCACGGAAGACGTTTTTGACACGTGAAAGTAACGCGTCGCGTGCGTCCAGAGGCGTTATAGGTGCTATTTATTTTCCCCCTTCACCGGTTTTATATTACATTAGCTGACGCTTTTATCCCAAAACAGCTTACATGAAGTTACTTCAACATGTTGGTACCGGGTACAACCCAGTAATCCAGGGTATATTATGGTATGCCACTAAAAGTATTAGTGTCAGTGAAAATTAACTAAACAGATATTTTAATCTGCAAAATAAAGGCAACAAGTCACAGACGAGGGATGAATACAATTGTATCTTATTGTATCCTATAAAACAAAACTGCGGGCACACTAACACTATAACCCAGGCCAAATTAATCGAGTTTAAGCAAAAATAAGTGTCCCAGGCTTATGAGTCGAACACCGATCATCCTACTGAGCAAACATGGCGGATGACAAGGTGAGTGAGTTGCTGTGTTCTGGTTTTTAAATGTTTTAACTTCATGTTTCGTCAGATGACAGTAACTGATAGGAGGACGAAAAACGGGTCCTCTCAGCAGCAATTGGCTTTACAAAAATAAGTTACCGCGGCGATGATCGCTTCTAATTAAATGTAATCGATCATTGAGCCCGTTAAGTTGTGTTGCAATTAGCTAACCAGCAAACTTGGAGAGAATGTGCCGTTTGTTACAGAAGCTCCTCGTGGTAGATTCTGTCAGTAACTTTAGGCTTTGATGCACAGTGACGCTAGCTATCCTCGGTTACATTAACGTTGGAATTGATGCGCTGTTTCCTAATTAAAATGTGAGTTATTGCTTTTATTATAGGATCCTCTGAAACAGTTAAAAGACCTGACACGACTCAAGAATCAGTTGGAGGAGATCCAGAGGCGAGTAGAGAGCGAGGTGTCTGTAGGATTTCCTCAGGTAAGTTGTTCAAGGTGCCCCTGATTATTACCACGCCAGTGGTGAAATAAGTTTAAATTGTTTTCAGCTGTTGTGAAAAGGGGTTTCCTCTCGTCTACCAACCTTTACCAAATGTAAATAAGCATTTGTCCTTTATTTACCTTTTTGTATTTTTTAAATTAAAATGCATTTCCCCACACTGAAGGTTTAGTTTATTTGTCCCTATGATTATTTTGTGTTGTTCCATTGTTGACAATAGGATGTTTTGATTGTGATATCTAACTGGTAAATATGTTCCGTTTGTCCTGTTTCTGTGCTTACAATTCCTCTGTCATTTTCTTAATGTTGAAGGGAAGCTCTGTGTTGGGATCTCCATTTCTGAAGGGCTTTCTGGCCGGCTATGTGGTGGCCAAGCTACGCTCCTCTGCCTTCCTGGGTGTGCTGCTGGGAACGATCACTGGCATTTACTCGGCACAGAACTATCAAGTGCCCAACATTGAAAGGACCTTGAAAGAATTCATGAACAGCTTTAGCAAAGGACCAAAATAATCCGGGCTGACTGATATTCTTGTCATTGACATAAAGGGCACAAGAGAGAGAAATAGTGTTGCAGCTGCTGTCTTTGTCGGTGGCTTGTGATGGATCAGCCTTCAAGATGACTGCCTAGACTGGACTATGGATATAAAGATACAACTGGAATTTCAAAGTAAAAGCCTGATGTTTTTTATTTGCTGATTATTATTTTTCTTCTAGGTTCAGTTAAATACTGCTGCTTCATTTCCGCTTGTGTCTGTGTGATGTTTACACAGAATGGAAGACTTTTAATGTTTGGTCCATCAGAATTCATAACTTGCCTGGAGCAGTTATCTAAGCATTTTAGATTTTGAATTGGTCGTGTGTGAAACAGACAGTAATTCCTGCAAATGTCTCCTACACCCTTATTGTTCCGTTCAAAATACACAAGTTATACAGAGAATAATGCACAAGTATTTTAAAATATATATTTAAATGGTTGAGACTCAATTAATAAAAAAAATAGCCAAAAGTGAGGGGTTTTTTTGCACTATAACTAGTATTAAGATTGGGAGAAATTGTTTATTTTGAATCATTGAGGATGATTGTGATCCAGAATGTGGGGCAGACTTCCCCAGCAAGGATTAGGAGACGGTGGGTGAAAAGGATTCTGTGGGGTGTCCTCTTTGGACTGATGGTCCTCATCTATGGCTCTCATGCACCGCTCATCTCTCTCACCAAGGTAGACGGTCAAGTTCCTTTCAACCCCTCGTCATGTGTTGTCATGATTGAGTTATCCAAACTCCTGATTTCTCTGGCGACTCTCGTTTCAACCGGGGGTACATCCGCCTTACATGCTGCTCCACCTCTAGTCCGTGTGGCCCCCTATGCAGTCCCTGCAATGCTCTACGCCCTAAACAACAACCTGGTGGTTCTCATGCAGGCCTACATGGACCCAAGCTCATACCAAGTCCTCTCTAACCTGAAAATTGCCTCCACGGCCCTGTTGTACTCCCGCTGCCTGGGCAAGAGGCTCCGGCCTTCTCAGTGGCTGGCAGTGGGGCTCCTCATGTGTGCAGGGGTGTGTCACAGCTACAGCAGCCTGGATCTAGGGGACCCTGAGAGGGCCGAAGCTGAGGAAGGTACCAGGCTTCATATCACAGCTTGGGGGCTTTTCCTTGTGCTGGTGTACTGCTGTGTTTCAGGGCTTGCAGCAGTTTACACAGAGAGGATGCTGAAGAGCCAGAAGCTGCCCCTCAGCTTGCAGAATCTCTACCTCTATGTGTTTGGTGTGGCTATCAATGGGCTCGCCTCCTTCTCCTTTGCAGCAGGTGAAAAGAGCTTTCTGGAGGGATACTCGGGGGTGGTTTGGGTCATTATAGCAGGGCAGGCAGCTAACGGACTACTGATGTCTGTGGTGCTCAAGCACGGCAGCGGGATCACCAGACTGTTTGTCATTTCCTGCTCCATGCTGGTGAACGCTCTGTTGTCTTGGGCCATCTTGGGGCTGCAGCTCACACCTTTTTTCCTCCTACCCGTTTCTATGATTGGACTGGCAGCTTTCATGTACTACAGATAGTTAATAACCGAACCACAGGGCCCAGTGAACTCATTACAGTCTGTACATTTGTTTTCTGCCTTGTATCTATCTGCCTTCTGAATCATAAATCATATTTCCATGTGTAACAACAGACCATATCATGTGTGAACATTTGTCAGCTGAAAACTACTTTGACAATTAACATAATTTTTTTTATTTATTTCACAATTTTATTATGAATTATTATATCTTCAGTTAAGAATTTCTGAAGAGTGCTGCTAGTGTAATTTTGTTTCGTATTTCAAGAACAATGTCAAAGTCGATATCAAAGTGTTCATGATAACCAATAAAATGTCAAAACCAGTTTTATTTCTAATGATTTACATTAAGCACACTGATGGATAAACGTCTTTCAGTCATACATTCAATGTTGTTGGGATAACAGTTCAGCCGTAGGATCACCTCGCACAGCTAGAGTATCCTTTAACTCTCCCATTGCTGTAAAATAAAATGCAGTATGTTTGAATGCTGGGAGAAAGAATCATGTCTGGGTATCTGCAACATTTTACTTCAGAGGTTAGGGGACGTTCTATCTCCAACAAAACAGCCAGAGGTTAAGGAACATGCACTGACCTTTACGGAGTTGTTTGTTGTCCGCCTGCAGCTCCTGGTTCTGGGCAGAGAGGTAGACGGCATCCTGCACAGCTTCCAGCAACACACTTCTGTATCTGCCCTCTGACATCCTCCTCTGCTCCTCACTTACCTGACGAAACACTCTGAACACCTGCAGTAAAACAGAAAATGAATTATCTATACACCTATAGGCGAAGGAGACTATAAAACTAGTAAGAAATGAATTAAATGGAAAAAGTGAATCAGTGTTCTGTCACTGACAAACTCCAACCTGCAGGCTCTCGTCTCTTAGACAATGCAGCTCTGTTTGGTGTTGATGATATTGATCCTGCAGGTCTCGCTCAGCCTGCTGGGCCTCAGCGCGCAGGGCCTCCATCTGCAGCACCAGGACCCGCCTCTCTGTGGTCAGCACCAGCAGGTCTCTCTGGGGGCCTTCTGTCTAGCAGAGGAATGGATGAAACCATAAAAAAAAAAAATGCAAGGGGATAAAAGAATTAAGTTGCACATGCAGTAGTTTCCACTGCCCACCATAAATCCAGCCTTGAATTAATTCAAACTGACTCAGCATCCTCAGCTGAGATAGATCACAAACTGAATAATGTTAAACAACAGCGTATCTCATTATCTCACCGGTAGCTGTTCCTGTGCCAAGTCTCTCTCCATCTTCTCCACCTCCTCCTGAATTAATCTCCAGTGGTCCTCCTTAAGTTGCCTCCTCTGTTCCTGTGCTTTGCTGTATTCCAACTGAGACTTAAATTGGCAAAATAAATGTCTTGAGTGTGTGCAACCCACTGTGTCACACATACATCTTGTTAATATGTTTAATGGGGTATCCACAAAGCCTTGTAAACGCATCCAATCACATATACAGGCAAACAATATCATATTTAATTGATAGAGAGCGTTACTTGTTGCCAGAGGTCAGATTTCTCTGCAGCAGCCCCACTCTTGAGTGTCTCCTCTCTGAGAGCATCTCTCAGCTGCTGGATTCTTCCTACTCTCTCCTGCACTTTCTCTACATCCCCTTTACCCTCTGTGGATATGAGAAACACACTTAATATCATAGTGTCCCTATATATAAACATATTTCATATCGCAGCAAATTACCTCTGATATGTTCCTCCATTTCCTGTTTCAGTTGGGCTTGCAAGTATTTCATTGTGTCTGTACCCTCTCTGTGATCACTGCTGTGCAAATTGCTATCTGGAGTCCGACAACTCTGTCAAATCAATGCAAAACATGGTACTCGTTTCATAACGTTGGGAACACACATCATCTGTTATCATTTTGTTCAACTTTGTGGAAATGTTTAAGACTTTAGGAACCTGTGTTTTGCCTTTTATCTTCTTTGACTCTTCTCTCCTCTTCTCCCAAGACTGATTTTTCACAATCTGTTTGAAAGATGGCAGAATGTATTTCAGCTATGATCTCATTTAGTCTCTACAGGTTACGCTGAGAAAGCAGTATTTCTTTACAGGTTTATTAAATGAATAACCTGCAGGTTTTGGCTCAGCTCTGCTAGCCTGAGGGTGTTGTGAACGTCACTTTCCCCCTCTGACATCATCACGTTTCTTTGGTCCACGATGTTGCCTCTGATCTTTTGCTCGGTTGCTCTTGGACACCAGCGATAAACGGTGGCCTTGGTCACCAAATGTCTCGCTTTCTGGGCCAAAGCTAAAGCGGAGGGGGTCTCGTCATCTAGAAGACCTGATGGATAAAGAAAAGTTATTTCTATGCTCAAAGGATTCTGGGTAAGTTGGCGTGGCCGGACTCAGAGGACCACTTACCTTGAGGGTTGATACAGTAGATGAGGGCCGTCCTGCTGTTTCCTGTTAAGGCATCGTTTAGGAGGAACGGGAGGATCTTGTCACTTGTTGTGGCTTCACATTGGGCTTGGTCCACAACCCTCACCAGTGGACTGACTCTGGAAAGTGTTTGTGGAAGAAAATGATTAGACGTGTTGTCATGGTTCTGTATTTTACGAGGCCTCAGAGTTCTTTAAACTTGGTATGCTTGATGTGAGGAGGCTCTAGGTGTTAAAAAGATAAAGAACTTGGAGATGTTCCAGATTCCCATGAAGAATAGTCTTGATACACATTGTTTAGCCTCCTCCCTGGTGGTGTTATTTCATGTGATTATGTGAGATGCAGGGCATGCTTTATAAATCTAAGCAAAAGTAATGCTACTTTAAGTTTTGCTTGACTGTGTCCAGCTATACATGCTGTGCCAAGATCTTAATCAGGTTTGTGTTGTAATAAACTTATATTCAAGTAAGGACAGCTGAGGCTCATGAGGTTTGTTCTATCATTCATCAAAGTGAAGATTGACCAGAAGTTTTCCACATCAGTATTAAACTATTACCTCTTCCTGACATCCCATACTAATTATATACAGTGTATACTAAACTCGTTAGTATGCTGTTTCATGCCGGTATATACTGTACTCAATATACTGTGTTATACAAACAGGAAAATTTGCTAAATGTGCACAGTGCAACCTCAAACCTTTTAGTTTTCTGAGGTGTTACTTGAGCTTTTTTCACCACCACCATCATCATCATCATCACCCATCAAGCCGCAAGGCTTATTTAATTGACTAGTAAAGTAGACATGAATGGAATTCAGTGAATATGAAATCTGGCTGAAATAACGTCTTTCCATGGCAGAAGATCTTGTATGATTTTGATAATAACAATGTTTACATGCGAAGCAAATGTCTTCATCGTTGATTTGACTTGATTCATATTTATCTTTCACTGTAGAGATTTTGACTTGTCGTAAATGAACGTTGGCTTTGTTCTATTCATGTGTCACAGTAAACTGGTGTGACAGTGAGCCAGCATGCACATCACCAGGACGGGCATACTGGGGAAAAAAAGGTTAATAGGTTGTAACCAATGCTTTGGTTCCATTTAAAAGCATTTCCTCCTCCAGCATAAGACCCTTTGCCCCTTTCTTGTACCTCTTTAATTCACAAGGAAAATCTCCAATCAGTCAGAATAGTGTTAAACATTTAGCTGAACATCAGCATATCATTTTCAGTTTCCTCTGGCCCATGTAACAGATAGCTGACTGTAATTGAGTACATGGACTAACCCTCTGAGGTCAGTCCTGCTGGCTCCTCCTGCCAGTCTGAACAGCTGCAGTCTGCTGCGGCAGACCTCCGACTCCCCCTCCTCTGGATGAAGTTTCCACTCAACAGCCACTGAGAACAGGGAACTACATCTGAGGGGAGCACACCACGCACCACGGTGAGCATGTAGTGACAATAACAAGTCAATTCATTCATAAAGCTCAGGACGTCAGTGCAACGTCCTAATGAGAAAACACAAGAGACAAATTTTGCTCCGTGACAATCCAATCACTAATGCGACAGTAAGACACTTAGTTCTATTGAGACCGCCCTTAGTAATTAATCCATTCAAAGTAATTCAGTTAATGGATTACATGGCCAGAGTCGGTTTGGACTGTGCTTTACCTGCTAGAAATGGAGCCTGCATCGGCCTTCAGGGTCTCCCTGCATGTTTCATACAGAGTATAGGCTTCTTCTGCCGAGCACACACACACCTCACATAAACCTCCTACAAGACTGAGAAAAAAGACAAAGACTAATCCTTTGGTTTACACTTCATACTATGGTAAATGTACAAGTGGTGTGTACGTATGCGTTTGTTGTGTTTTGATATATCGATGGTCTTCAGCTGCACTCACCTTCCAAGGACGGGGTGTACCACAAGGTTTAGAGTCTGTCTATTGGGGCTCAGGAGATCCACAGCATTGCCATCTGGGTAAAACTGACATTGATAAACTTCAGAAGTTTATCCTGCACCATATTGTGTCTAATATGATTCATGGCGATGCTACTAAATAGAAGGACAAACCTGAACGAACGACACAGAGATGAACAACTCCTCTTTCCCTTGTGACAACATACGACTAAACAGATCTGCCAAGACCTATGACAGAGTCAAGGGTAACATGATTAGTGATGGATAAAATCTGCCATTATTAAGAGTAGTTTTGTTTGGAGCTCCACCTGTTTGATGATAGTTTGGTCAATCAGAGCGCTAATCTTCTCTGTGGAGGCTCCACATATCAGCAGCGCTCCATTGAAACCACCTGATACGGACTCAGTGAGAGGCTGCAGGAACTCAGGGTGGACACTCTGCAGATTTATATTCAGACTTTTAGTTTCCAGACATTCCAAAAGGTTTGGTGATAAAAAGCTATAAAGAGGCTAACACAGCTCTAACACAGTCACTTTGATTTAAATCAGAGGTCAGAAGCTCTTTTGTACCTGTATGTTGTCAACAGTCACAACTTGGTCAAAGGAGAAGGATTTTGCTTCCTGATTGAAAAACACATTACAACAGCGAGACGACTACATCACAGAGGTTTCAGAAAGTAAATTGCTGAATGTTGATTGAAGCAAATCCAAATGTTTTACCTTGTCCTTTCCCGATTTGTAGTCCAAACCACGTCCTTCCTCACCAATAACTACATTGTCTTTACCCAAACACAAACAAACAAACATTCAACCACAAATTTCCAAATTTACAGACTTTACATTTGTTGTCTTTGCTTTACCTGGGAGTGCAGTCAGAAGTACTCCCACTCTCACTGTTTCTCCTCCCTCACACAACTGGAGAAACATGGAAATCAAACACAGCAGTCTTAACTCCCCCAATGTCTGTCCCATCCTTACACACTAACGTGGTTGATAAAAGAAGGTACTTACAGGTGCGTTCATGTTCACAGTGGCCATCCCAATGCGTATGTGTAGCCTACCACAGCCACCCGGTCACCTGGATTTCATTACACTGCACTGAAATATTAATGAGCCAGAATCTACTTTCACTGGTCTGGGTGATCAGGGTGTAGTCACCAAGATGGACACATAAGGCACAACTGAGGGTATGAGCAGTAAAAAATACAAAATAATTACCGTAAAACACTTTTACAATGTATTTTTGAAATAACAGAAAGAGATCGGACTCATTAGTAACAGGTATGAATTCATCCGATTTATTTAATCTGTTTTGAATCATTTAGATATACAAAGATATTGCAAACAATGGGGAGATTAAAAGAAAATGTGTGAAACCGATTTATCCTGTATTCATTTTCCATTTTATCACTCACAAGGCTATAGGTTGAAATTGACCAATAATGGTATTAAAGGTTTTTAATGGTTTAATCATTTTTAATGCTTTATAGATCGGTTACTAGTTTCTCTGACACAGCTGTTACAGCCGGTAATGCCGCCCGGACCCTTCGGTCGATGGTCCCGACCTACAGCATCACCACAGAAGCGTAGCGCCCAACCTCCGGGGCGGTTCCCGCTCAGGTAAACACCGTTAGAGTCTGTTGGCACATTTGCCGTAGTTTGTACTGTTAGCTATGAGCTAACGTGTTGAGGGCAGTTGAGAGGCAATAGAAATGCAACCCAATCTTGTATGCGCCTGTAATTAATTAAATGATTTTGGTCAATTAGGGATTTTCACAACCTGGCAACCCAAACGTTGTTGTCATTAATGGCATATAACTGATAACTACGTTTTAGTAAATAGTCTATTAGCCAATAGTAAAGTTATCAGTTAAATCCTTCATGCCTTTTTTATAAAGTGGTACCCAAACAAAGACGTTTTCTGCAAACAATCAACAAAAATAAACGAGGTATGACAATAAACCCATAAAGAGTGTCAGGCAGAGAGGAGAGTGGTTGCGTTGTGTCCCACAGGTCGGCTTCACACATGTTTCAACAGACAAATTCATTGTCTGAGTCCCCTGCTGGTCCACTGGAAGCTCTTCAGGGAAGTCCACCACAGACACACCGTCTGTGTTGTTCTGGACCACACATGTCTCATTCATCAAGATGGTGAATTGGTTACTGTCCACCTTTAGCTCCTGGAGCTGAGACACTTTACCCAGACAGGGGAGACGTATGAGGCGGTTATGAGACAAATTTAGCTTTTTCAGGGTCAGTGGAGGGTTGTTGAATACCTCCAGAGAATTATAACTTAGATCCAGTTCTTCCAGAGAAGAAGAGTTCAGCAAGTTAATCTCTGTGATCCCCGAGTGGGACAGATTGAGCATCCTAAGCGGCTTCAACTGGGGGCATTGCGGATAGTGGACGATTGAGAAATTGTTCCTGCTGACATCAAGTACGGTGAGGGCAGGGGTGAGACTCAGGAGCGTGCAGAGAGACTGGAGGGAGGCGAGGTTGCTGCGTCTCAGATGAAGAGATTTCAGATGTTTGAATGAAAGAGAGGAGCAATGTGGGATATTCTGCAGGCTGGTGAAAGAGATGGGGTTCTCTGACAGATCGAGCTGCGCCAGGTTTTCTACTGTTTGAGCCCAACTGCAGTCAATCTCAACCAGGCCGCAACGAACAAGGACCAGAGATTTCAGGGAGCCAAACAACCAGCGATGGAGCCCCCGGAATGAGGGCTGTAGGAGAACGGGGTCCACTCTTACGTCTTCTAGGAGAAGTGTTTTTATTTTAGATGCTTTCGGTAACTCTGGATACTCAAAAGGCCGGACACCTTTCAGAGTCGATGAAATTATGTTAATTGTGTTCAAATTTGAGAATGGCAGAAAAGTGATCACTGCACTGATGAATGAAGAAGGGATTGTGACGTTATTGAAAATTAGTTTTTCTACCTGTAATAAGAGAAAAACAGTTGGCGCCAGGGATGTGTCCATGTCAGATAAGCTTACATCCAATTTGCCATCTCTCAGCTCCAGCTCCAAAGCATTGAAACACTTCAGACTTTGTGGGTTGCGGATAACCTTAACGTCGCACACACACCGAGTCATATCCTGTACACAAAGAGAAGGGGCCGCTTCTGAAGTGACAGTGAGTGCCAACAGCAGGAACAGAATCGGTCTCTGATTCAGTGCCATTGTAGGCAGGAGGACTGTCAGCGACACCTGATAATGTCAAGATCCAGAGTGGAGTCTCAAGTCCTGAAAAAGACATTTTTTAAATATTACCAAACATGCTTTTTTATTTTTATAGAAAGGCACCCTTGTAACATTAAACAGATCATAAAAGGCATTCAATTTGACCATCTGTAACCGAAACAAACTCTGCCTATATACCGTTTTTTTTTAGGTCATTTCTAAATGTGGTTTATATTGTTTTCTCGATTCCAATTGCAAAATTGTTTAAAACTCCCTGTTTTGTCAGTGATGCCGTACAGTGAAGCCGTACATACAGCAGTATTAAAAGTGGTTAAAAAATGGTCTCCACCCAAACGGAAAACTCTTGAGTTAAAAATATAAAAGTTCTATGATCTCCAATAATCTACAACTGGACCTCAAACATGCATTAAAAGAACATAAACTCAGCAAGTCAAGTAAAGCACTTACCCTCTGCTCAGTTTATCTGTAGATGTTGACTACCAACTGGTCACTGCGTTCAGTGCCTTTATTCTCACCTGACTTCTGATTTTCTTCAGCTCCTCTTCCTCACATCTCATAAAAAAAAGGAAGACCTGTGCTCTAGGACATGCAGCACTTCCTCAGAGCAGGAATAAATACCCCCAAATGAATCATACCATTGCAATTTTTGCATGTCAACAACACAATGGTTCTGTTCTTTGCCCAGCAGATCCTGTTAATTTAATTGCATTGATTTGATGATAAGCACTGCCTCATTTAAACTGGCCAGCTTGTTAGCTTTGTACAGTACGGGGAATTTAGGCGATCCAGTTAATTATAGGGAAGACAGATGAGGAAAGAGGAACAGGTGTGTCAGTGGGAGGTGCTTGGGAAAGAAAAGGCCAAGCTCAAAGTGTGCTAGGCCTCTTCTTTTTCACCTCATGTTTGAGGCACACACTTGAGTTCTAGGGCCATATGTGGAGTCAGATAGGAAATATCTGTACTTTTCTTTGGAAAGCTGACTTAACACACACTGAAAAAAATGATTCGGCCCCCTTGTAAATGTTACATGTCTTAATCTAGTTTATTTCATCGATTTTAATGAGTAATTGAATCCTACGTATTTTTTTTAAGTAATCTTAAAATGTACTGCGCTCGTTTAAAATGAGTTAATTACATTCTGGTAAAAGTAATGAGAAAAAAATATGTACAATTTAATTTCCACACACTTTCCTGTCTGCGCATGGGCAGACTGCTTCAAATTCAAATCCTGAAGGCCTCTGGGGGATTTTCCGTGATGCAGCGAATCAAATATGGGCATTCTGATAAGCTTCCTGACTCGAGTACCACACACCATGACACAGGGGGCTGAGACGAGGAAACAGATTGCAGAGCAGTACGTTTATTGTTTACGTTGTGAAAGTTAAATCATAATACGGTAACCTAAACTGATGAGTGGGCTGCGGCTTGTCATTAAGGGATGATGGTGGGTCTCCCAGCTACACCATCTGAGAACGACTGTCTAACATCAGCACAGAAAACATTATGTTTTCCTGAATTTAAGCTTCTGCATTTTCCAAATACTCTAGCGTTATTCAAACGTATTGTAAGCCTCGTACGGAACGGTTTAATACGAATACGTACATAGTTACAGCCTTAGAAACGAATAATAGCTGTGGCGCCATCATGTGGTTATAAGGTGGTATTTCAGCTGCATGACAGCAGTGAAGGCCTGGGTATAAAATGCACGGCCCCCCACTGGATACTAGTAATAGCTCAAAATGTTTAACTAAATCAAACTTAATTTTAGTTTGTAGAATTTAAACCATTAAATTGATCTGAATCTACTAAAACAAAATAGGTAAATAGTAATTGAGGTTACATAATACATTTGAGTATACTGAACATGAACATAGTGAGTAAACTTTACTCAAAATAGTTGAGGTAAAATTATGAATATAAATTAAGTAAAGTCAATTTAAAATATATATCTGGATTTAGATACATTTATTTCGTGCGACCGCTTACCTAAAAAAAATTAAGTAAATCCAACACAACATTTTTTCAGTGCAGCCCACCCCACTCAAATATACAATTGTGGTAATTCATAGTACCCGCGGTAAGTCATGGCTTTATGCTATAGATGTATGCCAGTCTGCCAACGTGTCACTATATTTGATGACTACATACAAATGTATTTCCTGCTGATGTATCCCATGAAAAGGTCAGACTGTATATATTAGTTACTGGTTGTTTGCGTAGTGACTGATAAGCTCGAGCTGTCTTTAATTCCAGTCAGTGGGTGAGAGGTGTATTTTGGTTGTAGTGATCATTCTTTTACCATCTTTCTTTGGTGCACCTTGTGTTGCCCACCTCTTCGTCTCTCCCTTCAGGCTCTCCTTTAGTAGGACCAGTGGTCTTGTAATTTTATGATTTAATGACAAATAAAATTGCTTGTCACAGTGCTTGAACTGGTTGTTTGACTGCTGTGTTGGGGAAAGAAGTGATAGGTGGTTGCAAAACCATGTACAAAAGAGTGATAATCAAAGGACTAAAAGGATGATTAAATCGATAATTGCTACATGTTTTAAGTTCTTGAACAGCAAATGTCTAAAACTGAGTGAGTCCAGTGTGCATCAATAGGAAGTGAAACTCTAAACTAAAAACTGATGGAAGAGGTAAGTGAGCAGTATCAGTGAATCCTATCAGGTATAAGATAACAATGCAAATAGTGTGGTCAGGAAAACTTTATTCAACCTTCTTATCACAAACATCCTCAGGCTCCATCTCATACGTCTTTTTAAAGAGTAGGTTCACCCAAATTACAAAGAACATATTCTCACTAAACTCATATCTAGCCATGCAGATAGTTTTGGTTTTATTTATGAGGTTAATTTGTGGTGCTCACAGCATTAATAAAAACCTCTCTTGAGAGTCTGTGTCCCCGTTACCCTGAATAATCCAGACTTCACTGTGAGCAGTTTCTATCGGAACTACTTTCTATCAAAGAAATGGTTCGAATGAAAACTGTTCAGTGTGGTCTGTAGATGATCAAATTCAGGAAAGAGTCTGGCTGTTCTTTTTTTAAATGTAATGTTTCAATGCTGTATGCACCATAAACAAACTTTAATTTGCCTCCATTGTTGTAGCGTGCAGGCAGACTTCTCAGACGATGTCTTCAAAACTGAACTACCTCCGTGTCTACATGCTAGAGGTCAGGGAGAAAAGTGTGATTATATGAATATCAAGATTAAAATGTCAAGAACAACTCCAAAATATATAAAAGACAAAAAAAGATTAAACATTAAAAGCAATACACTGTAACAGCCCTATATTGATTTTATTTCAAGCAGCCAGCAAAATAGTGAAAATTAGAAATTACATGGAAGTGCACTAACTGATCAATTACAACATTAACTGTAGGCGGGTCTGCATCCAGCTTAAAATAACTTTTTCTCATGTCTGTGGAGCGTGATGAAAATAAACTGCAAACCCTCTGCTTCATTTGTTTTCACTCATCTGGGAAAAAAAAAAGAACATAACATGTGATGACGAGTAGTAACACAAGCTTGTGAATAAACATTTTAACTGTTTTTTTGCAATTGCTAAAACAATTTCTGAAACTAGGGCCGTCTTTGTCAAGATTTAACACCCCAAAAACATAAGCACAGAATATCTTACATTTCTTGCAAAACAAATACAATGTGTTTACTTTATTGACTTTGACTGAAGATCTGTCTGGTACCGTCCGATTCCTAAGTGATCTAATTGGTTACAGGTGTATTCTGGGTGCCGGTAATTGATGACTGAGTGTGGTATTTCAATGGTTGTGTTTTGTCTGATGTAGATAACCGTCTGTAGTAATATCAAAAAGTGTGTTTTAGAATTCCAGACTTAGTGTAAAGCAGACAATGTGCTTGTGGTTTAGCATGCCTGGTCAATAGAGTTGATGAGTTAGTGGTTTCAATAATTGTACCAGTTTTTGCACCGTGGCAATAGAAAACGAATCCACTAAAAAACCTAATATGAGACACTCACCATCAACGCTGAGGGTCTTCTGCATCAGCATGGGTGCAACCATCCTAGGTCGAACTGAAAAAAAGAAAATGGGGCAATTAAGTTCATCATTCATTACAGCCTCGCATGAAAAGCTACAGACGTAGCGTTGAATCAAAAGTCCTTTAATCTGTGTCTTCTACCTCTCTGACAGTCGGGGCGGGCGCGCATGCTGGTGCCCTCGATGGGCGTGCCAGTCTCGTCCACGCACCAGCAGTAGCCGGTGGGGGCCCAGCACTGCATGGGCTTGTAGCGGCCCTGCTCGTCACACTGGGGCTTGTAGACACCGACCTTGCTGACTCCACCAGTTGCTGCCTCCGTCTGGCATTTGGTCTTGATCACAGAGGCTGAGGGATGGAAATAGTAGAGGACATTAAATAGTTTTAATAATTACTGGTGACTGCAGCATAGCACAAACACTGGAAAAGGGGGGAGACGGCTAGCCTGGCTGTGTCCGAAGGTAACAAAATACACCTACCTGCACCTCGAGAGCTCATACATTGAATCCGAACAAAAAACATGTTTTTGTTAAACGATGTGTGCAATGTGTTAACAAAGTGAGTATTAGAAGTGCTGGTACAGTAGGAGGATTTTGTTATCTTTGGACTCAGCCAGGCTAGCTGTTTCCAGCTTTTATGCTATGCTAACAGGCTGCAACTTCATATTCAACAGACACATATGAGAGTGGTATTGATCTTCTCCTGTAACTCTCTTTCAGAGCAAATAAGCCTTTTGTCAAACTATTCCTTGAAGGCAAGGCTAAATCTTTGCTTCAAGTTTCACCGTGAGCAGTGCAGGAAATAACACTTATTGCCCTTTGCACGATATAACAACCTCTCCACCTAGAAACTCAGTGACATTTACTAATATCACAGTAAATGTTATCTTAATCAAGCCACTGATGTATTGTCAACTACTGAGCACAAAATAATAACTTTAACTGTAACTATGACAGAAACTAGTTATTATTTATACTTGTGTCAATGCTAGAAATGTTCTGCGTTTGTTTGTTTTGAATGTTTATTTGAATGTTGTCATGGATGGCTGTTTGTGTTTTTGATTATTATATGAACTGATTTTCGGATTTTTAACTGTAACATGGAATTTTAATGATTACTTAAACTATCAATGCCCATCAAAGGACTGGTGTTGGAAAGTAGCTTCAGCTGTAGAGTACATGGGCAACTGTCAGTGTTTCTCTGTACTTACCCTTACACATAAACAAATAAATGAATATTGCCACATTGATATATTACAGCAACAACCCATCATCTACTGTCACAGCACGTGTCTGTATAAGAACATAGAAAGTTGCAGTAACCTGATTTAGGTGCTGGGGTTGGAGGATTCTGCTGGGCCATCTGGAAGATCAGCCAGTAACGCATCCAGGACTCAAAGCTCTGCAGAGTGCAAAATGTATGAATTCATGCAAATAAATGTATTCCTGCCTATCTTTTGTTTTAGTAGCCTCCATGTAAATGCGTGTGAGGCTTTACCTTCCACTCGCTCTCATTCACGTGCTGCTTCATGCTCTGCAGGTTGCCCAGGAAGGTCTCGTTGAACTGCGGCAGCTGAGAGTCCTGCTTCAAAACATGACGAGAAGCTTAGTGACAACACAACATCAGCAACGTGAGGGCGCACGGCACACGACTGCAACATACCTGCATGAGATCCTTCAGCTGAGTCTCCAAGCTGACAACACTGTCCTTCAGTTTCTGATGGGAGGGAAGAAAGGAGTCAGATAATGTGTGTTTGAATTCATGTCGAAACATATTCATTCATTATACATAATCCAGGTCAATATCGGCAACAAGTCGGTTGCCACCTAGATCGAGTTAATTGTACTTTATAGGAAGCAGGTGTAAACCTACAGTCATAGGTGTCTTGGCGTCCTCATCTAAAGTCAAGTCCATCAGCAGAGGAAGACTCATCATGGGCATCTGCATCCTCATTGGAGCTGTAAACAAACAAACAAACAAATTAATAAATCAACAAAGAAAAACAAAAAGCCCAAAAATATGTCATTGCAAAAAAAAAAGAAACTTTGGAGAGATAATATTTCTTTATTAGTGAAAGCTAATGAACTGATCTAAAATAACATTAAACATTACAGCGGCACAGAATAAATAAATTCATAAATAACTAAAAACAACTAAAAACAACTAAAAACATATAAATAGAAAATTAAAACTGAATAAAATGCAGGCAAAAGATAAATCAATCCTCTAAAGGATGCTTTTTCATCACAGCAACACCGGATGTGTTGAATGCCAGATAAGTATGGTAACTCCATATGATGCTGCTCGAAACGATAAGATCAACATACGTATAGCACACAGCTGAAAGCAAATGTTCATTTCTCTGTGCAGGTTTCGTATCAAGTTCCTTAAAGCAAATCCTCACTTCCTTATCCACCTCCTTATTCCTACGGCCTCCTCCTCCTCCTCCTTATTCCTACAGCCTCCTCCTCCTCCTCCTCCTCCTCCTCCTCCTCCTCCTCCTCCAAGACTATTTACTCATTAGTGACACATTCCTGCTCTGACCACCCTGTCTGATCATTGGGACTTTCATGCCTCCTTTTACCTTTGGATGAGCGGGCAAGCTGTTTGCCCAATCTTTCTGAGTTTCTCTGCAGCGAGTGGATGTCCTGCTTCTGGTCAAACACCATGTAGGCAGTGAAGACCTGGCTGGCCAGCAGCAGACATGCAATGGTTGTCAGTGCTGCTATCTTAAAGGCACGACGGTTGGAGCCTCTGAGGGAGAGAAATAGAAAGCTATGAGGGGAGAACATGAAAATGAAACACACATAAATTCATATTTTTACAAAAGATTCCAAAGTATTAAAGTTACATCTATATATATGTGAATATATATGCTGCTCTTAATCAGCCAATAAAATGCGAGCATCACTTGTTACCAGGAAGACACACTTCTTGGTGTTATAAGGAAGTACGCATACAACTATTTAACAGCTATTAAAAAAATTATAAAGTGGTGTAAACTATTTTTTTCTCATAAAAATGTCACAACAACTTTATATTTGGTTATTTGGTTAATAGTTGCTACAGTGAAAAAGTGAAACAACAACCCAGCAGCTCATTGTACAGTAGTATGTAAACAATGACATATGTAATTGGGCATTGTTATTAGGATGTTGGTATGTTACTGGTTGGTAAGTTTAAATGTAAAACGTTGTCCAATGTTTTTTTCGCTGTTGTTAATTATGAACCAATAGTATGACGGCATCACCAGTTACTAGGCAGACGGTTTCTGTGAAGTGGCTGATGTTCGATTCAAAGTTAGGCAACTTAAAGACGCTCTAAAATATGTTTAGTGTATGACAAAAAGCAAAAATATAAATGACGTGTTAGAAAGCAATAACTAAATTAACTTATTTTTTCCGGAACTAATCGGATGCAAAGAAAATATATAATTCGATATCATCCCATTCAGGAAAAAAACGAATATAAAAGCACAATTTAAACAAGTAAGCTAATTAATAAGTCATTCATATAAGATAAATTAGCTTGGCTTCTTACTTAAAGTGTCATACTTTTAAAACGTTTTAATCGTGGTTTATATTTTAATTCAACTACACAAAGAGGAACAAGTACTTTAGTTGCAAAGATGTGAATTGTCTTCGACTACTGAGCGAACAGCTGTTGATATGAGTATAAATTGATGTTGATGACTACTCACCCCGTGGGTCTGTCAGCGAGAACAAGGACCTCTTCACTGCCCGCCAGGCTTCCTCTGGACAGGGGCGCATTTTCTGCAGAGTCGGCCATCTGTTCTGGAACGTCTTCAGTTTAATTAAAGCAACAAACTGGAGAAAGTCCGAGTGGTCCTGTGGATATATGATGTCAGAAATGAGGAAGGAGCACAGGCTTGTTCTTTAGAAAGGTGAAAGATGTGGAAAGTCCCTCCCGTCTTAAACGCGCTGGTGGCGCTGTGAGAGCTGTGAGAGCTGTGATTGGTCAATTAATATAGTCATCACTTGTTGATAGAGGCAGAAAATAGTGAAGGAGTATATTTCACTCAACTTGTCCTGGATATGATCTATTGTTTGCACTAATTCTAAGCTTACATGGGCTATTCAATTAATGTAGGTTTAATACTACTAATACGTTGTTAAAAAACAAATATAGTACTACTCATGTATTTTACTTGTGAATAGATTACTTATAATAACGTTATCTGGATATCTTTTCCTTTTATCAAGGTTACAAAGTGCTCTACAGGAAAAGGAAATAAGCAAACAATGAAGGCAAAAATCAAACACAAGTATAACTACCTTCAGTACCAACAATAGCAGAGCAACAAAACATTTAACCCTCCTGTCGTGTTCGAGTCAAATCTGACCGATTTACAGCTTTAATCAATCATAAATATTGTGTTTTACATCTGATTACCTCAAGGCCTCATGATATCCTCCACACTAGGCATTTGAACATATCAAATTGCTGATCACCACTTTCATTGAATTTTTAGTGGTTTAGTCAACTTTGTAACACCCATGGTGTTCCCGGTCAAAAGTGACCGCCATAGGAAATGAATGGGAAACACTAGATTATGTCCATTCATCAGATGGAAAACAGCCCCATACACACCCACAACCACCCCTCCTCCCATGTATACACACACACACACACACACACACACACACACACACACACACACACACACACACACACACACACACACACACACCTGTGTAAACACCTGTTCACAGCCCCATATACACAGCTGTACACATTTCAAACTTCAAACAAAAAAATCAAGTGTTTGTTATGGGAACCCATCTCTATACCGCGCTTATGTGCCCATCCCCCCACGTGCACCACACCTTCCAGACTAAACAATGTTTCATATCTTCTCACTTTCCCCCTATATAAACCTTTATTTGTGCCTTGCTCTCATTTTACTCTGTGAGCACAAAGAGTAGGCCACTGATGAGGCGATTTTCTGTCAGAGAGGCTCTGGACCTAATTTTTGAACCAGATGAAGAGGAGATTGAACCGGAGATAGAGGAAGATGTCTCAGAAATTGAAGGCAACATTGATCCTGATTTCGATCCGGACTATTATGAGACTGACCAGTCAACAGATGGCGAGGAAGTAGCACCAGAGGAAGAGGCACCTCAGGTGACATTCCAGTCTCTGGTATTCATCCTCCCAGGACAGAGGAGGCAGAGCGAGAGTTGAAAACATAATAAGGATGACGCCAGGGCCAACACGATACGCAACATCTCGTGTGGATGACTTCAAGTCCAGCTTCCAACTCTTTTTACCAGAGTCCATTGAGGGTGTTATACTGGACATGACAAACCTGGAGGGGAGGCGTGTGTTTGGGGACACGTGGCGAGCATTGGACCAGGTAGACCTCCAAGCCTACATGGGTCTGTTGATTCTAGCAGGAGTATATCGGTCAAACAATGAGGCTAGAAAAAGTCTGTGGGATGCGGAGTCCGGGAGGCCTATATTCCTGTCAACAATGTCCTGACAACAGTTTCATTTAAGTTAGCGATACATTTTCAGTGTCTATTCTTTGTATATTCACAGCAGTTATTCATGTAAACCACTAGTCTGAGACATTGTTTACAGCTTAAAAGGGTGTTAAATAAAATTTGGTGATGATTAATGGTTTTTGTGTTAATGTAAGAGCAGTTAAACCAGACCAGTCAAATTTGACCGGGAACACTAAAGTAAGGGGGAGAACACGACAGGAGGGTTAAGTAGTGACCATGCAAGCAGGAATTATGTCATGTATTTTAACTTGAATCCATTCTTCTTCTTAATGCATCAATTCATGTTACCATATGTTGGTCAATGTTTACTTCCTGAAGCAACTTTGGTATATTCTTGTGTTTTCCCAAACTAGGAATAAAAAAATAAATAAATAACATGAGCCACATATTAATCTACCCAATGTTAGGTTAAACATCAGGACAATACAAAAGTGTATTTTGCTGTAATAATTTTTAGAGACTTGGTTATTTCAGTCACGAAAGCACCTCAACATGAAGTGAAACCAAAAGACAAACAGACCTTGTTATCGGCAGACAGTGACGTACATTTCTAGAAATGCACAACAGCAGACACCGCCATCCTGCTTGCACTGAATTTAATGCTTAATTAACTAAAAGTGTGTTGATAATAAACAGGTAGGAATTCAACTGAGAAATGAGGGGAAAGCAGATCAAACTATTGAAAAATACAGTGGTGTTTTATTTGCAAATTAAAAAGCACCGACAATATTAGTTACAATGTAAAAATTATTGACAACAATTACAAATCTTTATCATACAGTCCAGGAGATTAGTACCATCATTGCTGTTATGTGTTATCACTTAATACTTTATATGGAGAGACTCAGTACCTGTGTACAATAGTTGGCAGTGAGAGGAACAAGAGGAAACAATCTCAGCGACACACCTCTGCACGATGAAGTGATCCAAACTCCCCTCAGCACAGCACTGACATTTCACACTATGGGAACGGGCTGATGGAGAGTGTAAACCCAAACACATTCAATAATTTAGGTCTACCGAGGGTTGCGTATTATGTACATTACAAAGTCGGGAAATGAAAGGACCAACATGTGCATTGATATCACATCAGAACATTGTACAAAACTATTGCAATAAGAGCAGCTTTTTGTTTATCTATGCTTGACATCTAGTTGCAGTGGTAACACCTTAACCGGCAACCAAACGTCTGTATGGTCTCAATGGGCATACTGTTGTTCTGCCTGGCAACTGTTAACGTGTTTCCCAGAGACAGCTTCTCTCCCCCCCCCCCCCGCCTCCAAACTTAAAATTATCTAATAAATGAAATGAAATAAAATATACAGTTCTGACAAAAGATAAAAAGAATCCAAAGCAGAAAACAGATTTGAAATGCCTAATCTCGTTCTGTACACTATCTGAATCTCTCTGACCACAATGTGTCGTTAAACATACAGTAGCTAGCTTATGATCTTCTTCACAGACTGTGGTAGGATCCATTTTTGTTAGTGTGCTTTCCAGTAACCTGTATGTTCAGAAGCGATGTTTTCTTGAGTGCCTTAAATATTGTGCTTTCAACATATATCCTACTGCTCCCGCTTGAGCCGATCCAATGGTCTGAACCGACTACACAGGAGGCCGAGCCGAACAGTTCAACAAACCCGTCTTCTGTACATCCGGCCTATTGGAGAAAACTGAGCTAAAATGGTTTAGTTTTGGTACATTCTACAATAATGCATTGCTGTCAGCATAACAGAAATGTTAAAAACAAAAATCTGAGGAAAGTAAAGAAAACATAACTTTAAAAAAAAAAAAAAGGAACCCTCAAAAGTCCACGTGGTAATATTTCAATGAAGATTCTGTCCTGGCACTTGTAAATGCAATAACTAGATACTACCCAGGCCTATCGAGTAAGGCTACAACATGCAGCCTGAGTCAAGACTCCAGATGTCTCATTCTCCTCTCATACAAACACTTATAAACACTTATGTCAAAGGCATTTGCCACCATTGTCTCTCTCTGTCAATCAGGCTGTCATCCATTTAAGTCAATGTTAAGTTGCCTGTTTTCATGTGCTCCAAACACAACAACTCTTCCCTGTAGACACAGGTGACGTTGTGTTCATCTTTTCCAGAGCTGAAACCGTGAAGACTGCTCAAGCTTCAGACAGTTTTTAGTTTTTTTTCCTTCCTTTGATTTTCAAGATGAAGTCCATGCGAAGAAGAGATGTTTGATTAAGGAGAGCAGGGATGTGATTATCAAACACTGACTGAAGGTTCCTCCTATGCACCACTGAGCCTTTGCTTCTTCTGCAGGACACAGCGGAGGCCATCACTAGGACATCCGTGGTCCTGGTTTGTCCTGCAGGGGAGTAACAGCATCTGGAAGCTCAGGGAGAGAGCGGAGCGCCAACAGCTGCTCAAAGCAACTACTACGCTCTCGTCTTGCTCATCATCCACTGCTGTCCTGCTCATTTGGGAAGATCACAATTAAGTTTTGAGTTCTGGTTGGGCATCCCATCGTCAATTGTCGATATATATATATATATCAGTCCCTTTCAAAACTATTTGGGATCTTCAACATTTCAGGCCACCCCAGCAGGGTGAAGTTCAGTGTGTGGAGCTGTGGTCTCCACCCCGTGGTGCTGCTACCTGGTGTGGACCAGCTCTTCTCTGAGCCAGCTGGGCAGCGGCTGACCCATCCTGTAGAGCAGCTTGGACAGCTCAATGTTGTGATCCCTATAGTACTCCCTGAGCAAGCCCTGCGACTGAAGGAGACAAGGAGATAAGATGAAATCACCTCTAAAACATGGGATCAAAAGTGGAAAAAATGAAAGGTTAAATATTAACAGCTGGTAAAATGTATTTCTCAGAGCAAAAGTCTCATACCTCAGGGTTCATGTCGGGGTACCTGCGCCCTTTACTCTTCCCCAAACACTTGGTCTTCCCTCCCTCCAGCAGCTGACACCAGAACCCTTTCTTAGGGTCGAACCTGTACATGATACATGCATAAAAGAATAGTGAACTACAGAGTACTTCATTTAGAGTTCAAATATACCAATCAAAACCTCCCTATAGTTACGTCAAAAAAACAACAACAACACAATTTTAAGTCATTTTTGGGAATGTTACGAGACAGCACCGGTCGAAGGATGACAGGAAATGGGGATGATGCGGTTCATGGTTGTCATCTTTACCCAAATGCTCTATAGTAAGACCTGATTTCTGCCAGATGAATACAATTAAGTCTTACATATCTGCTTTGTTTCATTTGCACTTAACTTGTTTGGAACCTTACACACGTGTTGAAAAGTGACAAAAACGACAACTAAATGTAAGCTGTGTCTGAGTCTAAAGCTATAAATCAATCCGTTAATTAATTTGTAAGCATGGCAGTTGATGAAATTACTCTGCAAGTGATTTAAAGTGAAAGTCGATACTCACGCTAGGATCTTGTGGTAGTTGATGACGTTGACCAGGGCCAGATACTTCTGGATTTTATCCATGATTGAAGCCGGCTCAGTCTTCAGCATCTGTCCATCCAAGACTAACAACTGAGTGAGACACACAAACCGCAACCAAACGTCAGAACAGGAGCAGGACTGTCTTGTATGTTAACGTCTGTAAAACATCATCATTACCGCAATCATTTTCATCAATTTCAAAATGTTGCTGGTTGAAAAATACAAATGTTCTTTCTTTTACCACAATAGCTACCTGAAAACCTAAAGATCTGCTAAGCTAATAGATAACACTACTACAACCTTTGTTGTAACAGGAATGACCACAGATAGATTTTATAATTCTGGGGCAACAAAAGCTTGTTTTTCTGAGACAGTCCCCTAAAGGAAAGCTCCCTTCCCTCGTGGTCCGGAAGATTTAACACACTGCCCGTAAGAACTGTGCAAAAAGAGTCAACAAGCCTCCTTTACCTTAAACCTTTCAGGAAAAAAAAAAACGTGCTAGCCATCCATAAAGTTTGATTTACACAGACGTTTTCACATCCCAACTTAAGCTAACTTGGCTTGTAACTGCACGCTGCCCACCACTACGTGCATGAACACACCCACGGTACCTGGCTGGAGTGGTAGAAGTTGAGCCAGCGCTCCAGGTGGATGGCGTACCAGCCTGGCACCAGACAGCGATTCTGGAGGACCCGTAGTTTGACCGGAGCGTCGTGGCTTGCGGTGATGACGTCATGGAAGGAGTACTTCAACGCCACCGGGTCATCGTGGGCTCTTTGGTGCTGTGGGCAGACAGAGAAGTTAGCAAAAATAAATCTAATTATACTACGGTGGTTTTTGTTTAAACAGGTGCTCGTGTTATTAGGTCAGGGTTGCCTGTGACAGACCTGGTACCAAGAGTAAGCTCTGTCCGCTGGGTTGATGAGGATGGTGACGATCTTGGCTTTGGGCAGGAGGGCTGCTGCCCTCTGAGCAGCCACCTCAGAGTCAAAGTAGTTGGCACTCTTCTCAAAGTAGTAGTCTGAACTTGTGTTGGAGGGCAGGGGGAAGTACTCCATATACCTAACGCACAACAAACACAAACACACTAAGTGTTACAAGCAGCCGTAGTTGATCCGGTCCAATTTGCTCTCCGTAGATAAGAATAATTTCTCTGTACGCTACGTGGGTTGATCGGCCATGTACAACAGCTTGTCACCTCGTATAAAGAAAAAAAACCATCGAGCAGCACTTACGATATTAACATTTGGGCTGCCCGCTCACATAAATATCAAGCCTGCCAAGTGAATTCTGTGTTGGACTCTTTTTTGCTGTGCTGCATGAAGCTTCTCGTTGATGCAGGTTTCACATCAATTAAACCTACAGGAAACTCAAAACAGGGAAGGTTTAACTAAATAGGTGTTTGTGCGGCTGGTCTTGCTCTAAGGAATTTCACTAATGAGTATATTTGTTGTTGAGTGGGGTCTTGGCATCATTTGCATTTTGCTTCTTGACTTGATTTGCATTAAACAGAAACACCCCTACCACCTTGGGGTTGGAAATTTAATGAGAAAGTCAGAATTCAATCCAATGTTTTTTTCAACTGTTCTTTCATGTTTTTGTAACTTGATTTCACCTGCATTCCTACAGATTAAATATTCAGAAGTTTCCTGTATATTTTAAGTTTTACTATTGCATCTGTACTTTGCCACCGAGTTTTACTCCCTCAAGCCACAACAAGTCTGTGCTCACAAACTTAACATCTAAATTGAACTCAACAAATGTAATGTCAAAAACAAGTAAACACCCAAAATCAAAGGAAATAATGCACATAAAATCCTGGAGCTAGTTAAATGTGTTTGGTAGCTGGTAGCTGCAGCCATGCACTGCTACGTCACAAAGGTCTGTGAGGTTTCTTACCAGTCAATGCCTCTGTGGTAGTTGTGCCCATTGAAGAACTGGATCTCCTCAAAGGTCTCCTTGCTCGGGTAGTTACTGGTCAGGTCAGGGTGCATGCCAAGAAACAGGTAGAGCGCTGTCGTCCCTGAGAGGAGAAAGAAAGAGCAAGCGACAAAGACAAGACAAAGAGGGGAAGAAAAGAGGAAAAGGGTTTAAGGGAGTGTACATCCCATAATAAGATGAAGACACAGTGTAAACAGCAGCAGCATTCAAACCACTCTGAACATGACCCGACTTCTGCTTCCAACTGAGCGATGAACTTCTATCTGAATCATTTCCAGATTCCTCCTGTAGGTGGTGTTGAAGCACTGTTTCTCACCTGTCTTCTGAGGCCCGATGACGAGCAGTTTGGGGAAGCGGTCACATGTTTTCTCTTTGGACCAGATGTCCTTGTGCCTTTTGTCCTCGCAAGGATCCTGTAGCCACAAAAGAGATAAACAATCGTTTATGTTTGAAGTGTGGTTTCTACAAGAGTTCTAACAAATACCTCGATTCAACAATACAAGAGAAAGTAGGTTAATCTTTGTTCGTCGGGCACTACAGTTAACAAATGAGATGCATTTTAATAAAATATGTTACGGCGAGTAACGACATTGCTCTCCATCCATCCATAAAACAATGTATTACTCATTACCAAAGTCATTATTTCAAAGGATTGACGCCATTACTGTTTAATGACATATTTTAGGGGATACAATGTGTTTTATACAGTACCGTCGTCGTGCTATTTTGTGTCATTATTGCAGCATTCAACTGAAAGCTGTCAAAAAAAAAATGACTGCTGGGTGCAAATTTAATATGCAATAAATATATAAATACATGATATCACCATCACCTGCCAGAGTGGATCTCTCTCGGAGGGGAAGAGGCTGAAGTACTTCTGAGCCAGCTGAACAGGTGGCAGGGTCTGCATCTTCAGGTTGGTCCACGTCTGGAGGAACATCACCAGGCTTTTGAAGGTGTACAGGCCGAGGCGATCATTCCCATAGTTGGACAGATGGGTCATGAAGATACTGATCTGTGATGGGAAGGAACAAGCAGAGGAAGACTTATTAAAAGTGGATGAAGGCAAACTCAATATGCTATAAACTGGGGACGGGTGGTATGAATTGTTTCAACGGCACATTATCAGTAATGTGCGCTATGTTACCTCAGCTAAAGCTGAAACAGTCGATTAATTGATTTGGCAAAATGCCAAACTTTTAATTGTTCTGGCTTCTAAAATGGGAGAATTGTATCCCATATATTAATTTTGAATTTTTACAGTTGGCTTGAATAAACAAGCAATTGAAGATGTCACATTGAGATCAAGGCATTCGTATTTCATATTTTTTGCTATGTTATGACAGCGTAAACTGAACGGATTTATCAAGAAAATACTAAGCAGATTAATCGATAATGACACAAATAAATTGTTGCCCACCTAAATGTGACTGATTTGTCTAATTCTCGTCAGAATAAGGACAGCACACCTGCTAAACGTTAAGATAACAATGTTTGGTGCTCTTATGGACGTTGTATTAAGAGATCTTTTCTGTGGATGTTGTCCCCCATCACTGATGATGAAATTGCTTTCGAAAACTGATCCTGTTGCAATTCTCATATCCGACTATTGTTTTAAGAAAATCAAGAACCCCTATTTTAACTGAGGCAGAGTCACTGACAGGCCACTAAAAATACAAGAGTAATTGCTTCCCTTTCCCGCTTATACAAATGCACTTCAAGATAAAGTCGTGGCGAAATTGATGTAAGGGAAAGACCAAACAATAATGAAATTATTTGAACAAAGGGTGCTTATTCAAAGCTTGAACATGGTTTAGTTTTAAAGAGTAATTGGGAGTATTAAAATTATCTGCAGACTATTCAGGGTGACTTTTGTGGCGTCATAAAAGTCAACTTTTTTATCATCTCAAAAATGCCGCTCCAATAAAAGAAGCTATCACAGTAGTGTAAAAAAAACAGAAAGCACGATGCAGACATCACTGCATGACTCACTGCCTAGTCATTGTCCCGTCCCTCATTTAGATTTCAATTTGCACCGCCAGTTAAATGGGTTTCCAAGTGTGCGACACAAAAGCTGTGCCTTGTGGATGTATACTTGACTCACAGGGTTCAGCAAAACAGTGAGGAAGAGTTCTCCTCCATTGATGAGCTTGTCCAGTTCATTCGGACTGCCTGGGTAGTCTTTATAGAAGATGGTGTGTGTGAAAAGACCACACGTCTGCCTGGGCAGCACCTGTGAAATAAACACAAAGTCACCAAAAGGACAAAAAAAGTGATTCACTCACACATACACACATTGATGAAGGAAATCACAAAGAAATGCATCCACACAAATAAACACAAACACCATCAGCCCTCCGCTGAGAGCGGCGCTGTCAGGACTCCAGGCGGTTACCCCACACATTGTTTGCTCTCAATAACATTCATATTATGCAGCTCATCTAGCCAAAGCAAACCCCTTATTCACTCCGAGTCTATATGGAAATTCATGGAAATTCATTTACAGTTTGGAGTGTCAGGGGAACTGAATATCAATCATCAGTAAGCAGTGGAGACTGTCCATTCAGACTGCGGCGCCATCTGAAGGACGGTTGTAGAGCTCCGAGACCACACAGGCTGACTGAATGCCAACGCTACAAAGGAACTGGATCGAGGCTGCACCGTCTCCTATCAGCGCTGAAGGTCAACCTCGGAAAGACAGATAAGATGGTCTTCCTTTTTTTTTGGAACCTTTTGAATGTTATCTATTCAACTTTAATTCTGCTCTCATGAGTATATTATTCAGCACCGGCTGGCGCTGTGAAGTTGCATGGGGTGCAGTTTTCTTTGGGGGGGGGGGGGGGGGGGTGTTGACATTCTAGTGATTTGGTTGTGTGCAGACATTTGCTATGCTATGTGGTGGTGCTGAGGCCTGCTGGGCAGCACTACTCGGACAGGTTCACTCGACTTTCCTACGCTATTATCTCTTACTTAGTAGAAGAATACAACAGCCCAGCTAAGACTAATGAGATGATTGCCTCAGTGATATACCGTACACGACGATAAGATTGTGCTCTGTATCTTTGGGGACAGCACTTAAGAAAAGCAGAGGCGGAATGGAAAGAGGGATGATGGAAAAATGCAGGATGGAGAGTAGCCGCTGGTCATGAGCGAAGAATAAGTACAAAAGAACTGGAGGAGGTAGAGACGGCGAGATAATTAATGAATGAAGGATAGCATATGTTGATGGAGAAAGAGAAGCCTGAAAGGGATTATTAGCTGAAAAGATAATAGACGTTGAGAAGACAAGTGGAGGGAAAACAACGGGCCGGAGGCAACAAGATAATGAGGCCTCGTGGACGCTCGATGTGGATGAGAAGTGGTCTTACGCTAATGCCGCTGTGGATGAAACCTCGCCGGAAGCGGGCAGGCTTCAGGTGTGGGTATTCCTCTGTGCTGGTCACCTTAATGCCCCACACCTTCTTCCAGGCGTCGTACAGCTGCATGTGGACAGGGTAGACGCCAGAGTGGTGGGGCGCCACCGCATAGCCCATGTTAGTGGGGATCCCATGCTCCTAGAGGGTGAAGAGTGAGAGTTGGGAGGCAAGAAAAAGAGAGAATGAAAAAGAGCAACCCATCATGTTCCCAACATATGAAAGCTAGAATATAATCCTTAAGATTTTCATGAAATCAAACCCCCCCCCCCAAAAAATCAGTCATCATATTTCCCGCAATAGCCATTTAATGCTTTAACATGCAGTGATTCTCTCTCTGTATAGTAGTTTGGATTGGTGGTGGTGGAGTCCACCACTCCCACGCTGGACTCAGATAGCCTTCATTCACAGGAGGGATTCACAAGAAAACCACAATTTTCACACCGTTTACCGTTCGCTCTCTTTCGGTCGTTGCTAATTCTGGCAAAACGAAGGGTGAAAAAAATGCCAATCTCATTTTCGGCCCCTCTCTGTCTGTTTTTATTTTTACAAGAACAAGAAGGATCCGCCACAGTTAGACTGCACCTCTCCAACCTGAGCAAGCTAACAAACTCCACTGCGACCAACTGTTGTGTGCAGCACGAAATCCGATAGCAGTTTGGAAATATTTTTGACTGGAAATTAAAACAACGTGACTCTGTTTGGCTGCACAGCGAACAGATACACCAGTTGCTCTTCCTGTATTCCCGACAACGTAGTCGTGTTTACTGTAGTATTAAACCTGCTGTTACCTCTGTAACCACAGGTATTGTCAACCAGGACTCAAATCTTACAGAATATAGCTTGTAAAAAGCATCAACAGCTTCTTGCCTTAGACTGCTATTTGAACAAGGAAGATGAGATATGCAAATACAGCTCTGAGATCATGCGCTCACCCAAAGCTGTGATCTGACCTTTGTGCCCCCCCCCCCCCACTCCCTGTGACTCACAATGGCAAATTTCTTGTTGAGCAACATCTGCTCGGCCAGCACGGACTGGTTGTGGAATAGATGGGGCTGCATGTGGCTCCACATGTGAGGGAACCACCAAAACTCCTTCACGTAGGAAAGCAGCAGGTCATCTCCCAGGTCCTCCTCATCGGATCCTGGACGTGACAGAGAGAGTGTAAAGGAGGGAGGAGGTTAACAGAAAAATAAGGGGAGATGGGTGACATGGAAATGGAGGAGGTAAAAAAAAAAAATGGACAATGACAAAGAGGAGGCAGAGGTGAAATGGGATCAGGGAGGAAATGAAAGTCAGAGAGGCAGAGGGAGAAGTTCAAATATTAGCGAGCAGCAGCATGTGGGAGATTAATAGCAGAAGAAATAAAGTCAGGGCATGAAGGAGAAGAAGTGGAGCAGAGAAATTAAAACATTGTGAATCAAAACAGAGGTGTTATCTCTTCTGGTTTTAGTACGTGTTCTCATCTCTGCTCGGATGAACAGTAGCAAAGGCTCTCTTCACGGGCTGCGTCTTACCAGCGTGAAAGAATTTCCCTGAGAAACCCAGATTGAAGGTGAAGTTGGGCACATGGGTGCGCAGCTCCCTTTGTGTCTCCAGCAGGGCCTGAAACGGTGGGAGGAAAGCAAGAGTGAGTCAATACACGTTTTTGCTCATACCGGTGCACGAGCACATTAATGAGGAAGCGTGTTGAACACCCGCGTGCCCACATACATATTTCAGTCGGCAAGTTTCTCTCGGTAAACATCCAACATCCAGTCCCGATTGCCTCACTCCTCTCCTTCATTCTGTTTGATATTTCTCTCTCCTCTGATTCGGGTGTTTGTTTCATTTGATCTCCACGCTGGAGGAGACCCAGCACACGCCCTCTTCTCTCGCTCACTGATTTCTCTCGTCTTGTCAGGGTGTGATTTGTTCCTAAAAGCTCGCTGTTGCTCTGCCAGTGAGGCGGCTTGATGCTTCCTCCATATATATATATATATATATATATATTATTTTTTTTTTTCTTATACCCTCGGCCTCCAGATGTGAGGGGGTCTGTTCTGCTCTGAGGGGACGCAAACAAGGAGCTTTTCAACATTCTTTGTATGTCTCTGGGCCCCTGAAATATTCATTGCTGTGGAGCTTCTGTGACAGTGTGAGCAGTGGGGCCTGTCAGCTTTGAGCGGCCTACTGGGACGAACGCATTCAAAGGGAGAAGAGGAGCGGGAGACGGGTTTTTCTGTATGACTGGCACAGGGTACCACATGCTACGTGTGAGGCAATTTTTGATATTTTAGCAAAGAGCTGTTGAAAAAAAAAAAAAAAAAGAAAATACATAAATGTGTTCAGTTTCTATTCTGATAAAAGTTTTTATTTCACTCTCAAACTCATGCACAAACTCACCTTTACATCAGGCACCTTCATGCGGGTGCCCTCTTTGCCCACAAAGATGTCGTCTATATCCACCAGGACGTAGCGCTCCAGGGACAGCGAGAGCCTCTTCCCCGTCAGAAAGGCCACGGCGTCCACAAACACCAGCTTGTGCAACCAGAAGACCAAGTTGTTGCCGAACAGGACCCTCTGGATACCGTCGTGGAGCCCCAGGTCCTGCACCACCGACGGGAGCAGAGCGGCGTTCTGCCCCATCGACGGGACGCTCTCAGCTGACTGGGTCTTGGCCAGCAACACGGGCTCGTACGTCGAGTGGTTGGACTGGAACACGGTCCAGTCGTCCCCGGGGAGGGGACCTGGCAGGGGCTGCCCGGATCGAGTGATAAAGAGCAGGGGGGACTTGGGGTTGACGGTGCAGTCCTTCAGACCCAAGTTGGAGTGCAGAAAGAGAGGGAAGCCTTTCAGCTGGGCACTGAGCAGACTGTTCTCATTGGCCTGATCAACAGAGAGACGGAGATAAGAGAGAGAAGTCACACAGATTCATCATACGCCAGAGTGATAAAGATAGAAACGTATTGGATATAATTCCCCAATTCCTCCAATCATGTGTGAAATGAAGAATGTCAGGCCTACTCAAACGTGAAGGCATGAGGCAGCGTCTACCTGCTATGCTCAATCTGCTGTGCTCCGAGATTGCAGTCAAAATGAATGACCTCCCGCTGTGTCCTCTGCGATTCAAAGTCTAAGGGGTTCAGCGATTATTCATTGAAATTTCTCCTCTATTATGTGTCATTCTTCAAATCTCTCACATCTCCACAAGTCCTACTTTCTCCTGCACTTTTACTTCAGTCTTAGAAACTTCACCACGACGCCTGTGGTGGTGGGTGTAAGATAAAGGACCACCACATGCTGACATACGCTGTGTGGTGTTCACATCTATTAACTACAGCCTAACAGACACCAATATTGGAAAAATCCAATAACAATATATCAGATATTCTTTCATCCGGCCCCACAGACCCGATTGCTGCATGTGTAAATATTATAACTGCAAAATCAACCATTTATTTTTTTCATTTCTTCCGACCTTATTAAAACCCAATGTAGAAAGGTAAAGGTGACAAAATGTGTAAATGACCATAAATATTTGTTAATCCTAATTATCTTCTGTATATTTGTATTGCATTGTCTTGTTATCTATCTCTCGTTTCTTAACACACGTGCCGATGCAGATTTGTAATATGCTAAAATCGAGTATCCAGACATCAGTTGGGCTCTACTGCAGGCAGATCGGTTCAGATGGCCGAGCAGCAGCGCTGTGTGTCCATTCATTGGGATGCACACCCTTGCTCTGCTTCCTCCTCTCCCAATAGCTGGTAAATCCCACCAGGCTTTCATTCCTAACCTTCACCTACACCCCTAATATCACGGCACCACCATCCATGCCTCCACATCTCTTATTCTTTCCATGGCTCAGAGATGGTGATCAAAACCATAAGACCGGAAAACAGGCCTTTAGGCAAACAGGCTCAGCTAGGGATTACTGGGAGAGAGAGAGAAGGAGAGAGAGAGAGAGAAGGTAAAAGAGGTATAGAGGAAGAAAGAGGTTTAGAGCACTTTAGAGTAACTAAAACTAAGGAGAGAAGAGAATAAAAGAGAAACAAGAGACTGGGCAAGAAGAGTGTAGGAGACCAGGATGCAGAATAAAGATGAACAAAAAATACATAGAGCATAGGATAAAAAGTGCAACAGGACTGAGTGATACTGAACCAGCCAGGTCTTTCCAACCCTGTGAATCCCATCTCCTTAGAGACGGAGGAGCCAGATGGACAGGGCAGAAGGTGTGAGTGAGAGGAAAGAGGGAGGGAGGGAGGGAGGAGAGGGAGGGAGGGAGGAGAGGGAGTGTGGTGTTGTCCTAACCTTGAAGAAGCCAATGATGCCCACTCCATATTCCACACAGTATTTGTCCAGCAGCTCTCGGTTCCAGGCGTCCAAGTTAACATACTTGAGAATGTTCTCGTAAATCACCAGTGTGAAACGCCCTCTGTCTTTGTCCGTCAACGTGGGCATGTCCCCTTTACCGGGAGAGATCTCAGTCCGGTACTTGAACCGGCCAGACTCCAAGATGGCCACAATCTCCTGACCCAGTTGAGAATACTGGCTTTCCACAAACACCAGAACCACAGGATCTGTCCTGGCCCCTCCGGGATCCACCCCTGGGCCCCCTGAGACGCCCCGCAGCGGCAGCAGCCGGGACGGTGTGACCCTCGGGTCATCGGAGTCCGCGGACGCTCCCTCGGCCCCGGACACGCCCCCTCCCGATGGCTCCAGCTCCCGCTTGACGCCATAGAGGAAGTAGGCAGAGATGAAGACGCTGACAGTGCAGAAGAGGAAGAGGAGGAGGAGGGAGGTCTGCAGGGGGAGGAGACGGACCAGCCGACGGAGGCGTGTCACGCATCCCAGCATCGTCTCGCGCCACACCGCTCCGCCCCACCAGCCCAGCAACACAGGGACAGTCTCTCTCGGCGTGGGTAGAAAACGGCGAGCAGGGATTATTCACAGCAGAGTCAGCCTTGCTATCGAGCTAAACACAAACGGCGTTAAAGTAGCAGCTGCGGCAGCTACTGGAGAAAGAAATGAGACGGTCTCACGTTGGCTCTCCCTCATATTGCAGCACTGCTTATGTCACCATGGCAGAGAAATAGGGGGCCTTGGACCGCTGGTGCACACTTATGCCTCAGAGGGAGGGCTGGCAGGCCGAGTCACTGGTGGAGAAAGATGATGGAAGACTCCATCACCTGTCCATCATGCGAACCTGCCAACCATGTCCCGGTTAGATTTAGCCCCGCTCTCTTGATTGGAGAATGATCTCTTGAGAAAAGCAATGTCACGCAGGTCATCTCAGCAGCACCATTCCCTTCGGATCGAATCTCCTCACCTAGAAAAACAGCAGGACAGAAGAAAATGTCAAAATCTGAAAGAGCAGCAGCACCTATAGAACAAACGACATATTGCTTTCTTTTGTTGTGTGGGTTCAGCTGTGTGTGGGAGATGCGTGTACACTGCCGGTGCAAACACTCCAAAAGTTCACTCCAAAGTAGTCCTTGCAATCACCTACACAGAGTAAGAGCTGCCAATTTTCCCCCCCTACACACACACACACACCTAACCCCTGTGAGCGCAAACAAACGCACACGCACACACACACACACACACCTAACCCCTGTGAGCGCAAACAAACGCACACGCACACGCACACACACACACACACACACACACACACACACACACACACACACACACACACACACACACACACACACACACACACACACACACACACACACACACAAATAAATAAAAAAATACACTTGCTCACGCAGCCTCCACACAATCAATAGGCAGAAAGTGAGTGACAACAAAGCCTCGCGGCGAGCCAATCCCCGGTTCAGTCCAGTAGGACTGTGTGACTACATACAAGTGAAGCCATCACCCGCGGGGGACACTCGCCTTCTATTTCCCTCAAATCCTCAACAGTATCCAGGACAAAATGGAGTGCAGGAGAAGGGAGAAAAGCAAGCCGACGGAAGGGAAGCGATCCAAGAGCAGAGGAGTGGATGACAGTGACAGACAGACCTGGCAACAGTAGGATACATTACTCCGGGAGAAAAGCCTTTATCACACTCAATATAGATCCCCAAACCCTCTGCGGGCCTATCATAACACACCGGCCCTTTAGCCAATCCCCATCAAGCCGAGTGAGAAAAGTACACAACGCGGCACGAGAACGGTGTGAACTCGCAGCTTACAAAGACATCATTTCTCCATTTAGAGGCCTGTTGGAGAAACGACACGGAGCATCATTACCTTTGCATGGAAATGCTCCGTCCATTAAGCTGGAGAGCTATCGAGGTGCACATGCAACCCTTTATAAAAACCCTAGATACCACATTAGAGTAGAGTCACAACCCTCTCAACCAAAAGGCATTAAACAGTGACCACCAAAACCCATCAAGACTCATCAGACACAAAACAGACATAAAATGGATTTGATAATGCCATCAAAGGGTTTATTAGTAACACTATAAAACAAGGTTTAATTAAAGGTGAGTAACGTAAAAAATAGAAGAGTAGCCATACTGTGCTCAGCCCAATGGATCCTATGGGCTGCAACTGACTTTTTTCACAAAGGAGATAAACTACAGGTCATTCCATACATTGTTTCTAACAGATTTCCCTATTAGATGATCCTTTGATTGCTGAAGTTATCGTTCATGTAAACACAGTATTTCTTTGTGAAAAGTACAGCCCATATAGTGTCCCTTTAACGTTATCAGGGTCAGCATTCTGGAGAGTAGCTCTGCCCCCTCCAGCCTTTCCGGCTAAGCTTAACAGGATGCCTTAAATCTCCCCGCGAGTGCAGTGGAAGAAATCACACTTTTCTCTGAGTCGTGTCCAAGTTTCCTCTTTACGGGGAGTAAATGTAAAGAGAGGCCGTGAAGGCAGTGGGTGTTCAGAGAATGTATCGCAGCCGAGCAGACAAAAACCAACAGCCCTGGTGGCTTGAAGATCCTCACGATGCCTGGTTTGTTGGTTTCTGAGGGAGCCGGGGTTTGTGTCGTGGCATATCAAAGAATGATTAGCCACAGGAAGTGACTGCTGCTGGAAACAGTGAAGCAGAAGAGGAGACGACTTTCAACACAACACCGAGGCCTAACAGTGTTGGGGTCTTTTGGGGAAAGTTTGGCGAAATAGAAAATACAGAATTATATTAAAACTTAAAATGATGAAATTTCCCAGGGGCGATACAAAGTCACGTTTCCAAACTACTTGTTTTGTTCAACCAATAGTCAAAAAACAAAAGATATCAAATTCAAACAATTGATCAAATATGTCAATTAAAGGTGCCCTGTGGATTGCTTGGTTTCTTACCAAAGCGCAGTTTGCATCTTTGACATATATATTTTTTTAACGTTGCACAGCCGGCGTTTTTCTTCTCGGTCTTTGTCTTCATTGCTGCATTTCTTTGCCCGCCACTACCGCACCCTGCACATCAGAGAAAGGGTGTGAAACCATCCCAACATGAATAAGTAACGTCTCCCTCGTGCACATGTATGAGACACGTTTTATATTGATATAGTAAAATAACGTGATCAATAATGCAATAAGGATTTCAAACACATATCACCAGGCTCCAGTCTTCAGGAAGAAGGCAATCTTGTTAAGTTTTGTTCCGTTAATGATTGATCCGAATGAAGACGCGTTATCTGCGTCTGCAGGGAGACAATGAGCTCCGCCGTGACTTTATTGACACTGCTGAAAAGGGCTCGAGAGCAGATTAAATGGTGACACACCACAAACATAGTAGAGGCGCAGAAAACCTCACTTCTTGCCCAATCCGCAGAGGTGATGACCGCCTCCCAGTGTTGACCTTCAGACTGAGAGAGCTACAACCGAAGGAAGGAAGGGAGAGAGAGAATGTGACAGCCTGAGAGGGGGAGTAAGAGAGCCGCCGACACAAATAGATGGAAAGCTTAAGGCCTCGACTGTGAAACTACAGCTTTGAGATTGGGCCAGCTAAATAGAACACAATACATTAGACTATAATGGAGACGAGGATATAGCACTGACATAAGAGAATAATGGCTAATGGATCTCAAACGTCTGCACCATCTTACTAAATGTGTCTTCTTCTTTCTGTGCCATGCGTACCTCAGAAGAAGCCGAGATACGACCGCAAACATCTCCCTCCGCGGTAATTGATGCAAAAATGTAGAGGAAGAAACGAGAACATGAATATTTCATGTTCAGAGGATGAGAGGTGTAGCCAGCAGACACATACGCAAGGTACAGAGCAGCCAAAAGGTGCGTAGAGACCCGAGTCTGCCAAAGAGAGTCAGCGTTTTAACTCATGCATAAAGGGAGAGGCAGATGGAGACTAATGCGTATCTGATAGCCAATCTTTTCATTCCCAAAGATGGAAAGAGCTCAGACTGAATACGAGCTCAGTATCCGCACATGTGGACTAAATGGAGGTGGCAGACGGACCAAGAAGAGGAAAAAAAAAAGAGCAGTAACATGAGTGGAAAGGGAGAAACGAGCAAAGGGGAAAGACAAGATGATCAACTACCAAACCTCGAGAAAAAAAACTGATTGGCGGGAGAAATGAGCGCGAAATTCCCCCCCGAGGCGACCATCAATCTCAAGGCTTTGAAAACATCAATTAAAATAGTCCCCTCGTTATTTTATAGCAGCTGAAAAGGTGGTGACAGAGTGAAGTGGAGGCATAAACAACGGCAGGTGACGGTCGAGAGGACAGACTAATGCTTTTCCTCGGGGTGGGTGGTCACTAAAACCTGCTCCCTCTACATCATGGGAAGCAGGCCAGCACCATGCTGCTAGATTAATGAGAGACGATGAGGAACAGGGGGACGGAGCCCGGTCCTCAGCTGTAACAACTCTCTGGATAAACAACGCTAACGTTGGCCATATGTAGCCTCGCACGTCCTGTTCACCCCCCCTCCCTCCCTCCCTGACACTGCTGTTGCACTTCTTCTAAAGTGTGAATACGACCAAGTGTCCCAGGGCTTGTGAGGAGAGTCAGTACATTAACACCGTCGAGCAGAGTCAGACTAGCCGTGGGTGATCCCTTCGACAAATAAACTGTTAAAAAGGAGAGCTGGACCCTCCGAGCCCCTCCGGACCCAACAGTTCACCCCCTTCTCCCCCCCGCTGCCCTCCTCTCTCTCCGATCCATCCCCTCGCCCCTGACTGACAGAAATAAACGATGACCCTCTGTGTTGAATCACCACAGACCTTGGCAACCACACGTTCTCCATGGCGACGCAGGAGAAACTGTGCAACGGGAAATAGGAGGGCGGTAATCCATAGGACGCTCATCAAAAGGCTACTGTTGTCACTTTTTTTTTGTCTGTGTCTTTGTATTGATTTGCATCTACCACAGTGGCTCCATCGCAGCGGAGACGGACCCGAGAGACTCATTAGCCGAGTCCAAATCATCCAACGACAAAGCGTGTGTGTTTTGTTTTATTCCTGAACAAATATTGCTGAGCTTTTGTGCAAACACTCAGGCCTCACAAAAGACAAAAACAACTTTGGTCGGACCGTTTGAATGGTACACGGGGGCACTGGTCAAGGTTAAGAATGGGTAAGAATGACGCCAGTGTAATCCTCAATCTGTAATCCTGTTAATCACGACACTGCAAACAGTAACAAATGTGCTAATGCCAGCTCCGTTACTGTGAGAGATGCCTTGAAGGGATTAGGAAACTAGACACAATAGAGAGATGAAGGCGAAGGAGTGAACATTGTATGGAGGAGAGGAGGTCGAAATGCGATGCATCTCTACTCCTCGCCTCGTTACAAAGACCACTGTGCTGGAATTCTCCACCACATGCAGCAAGAAGCAAAGCTAAAGCAAATTTCTGGATTCGCATCGAGCCTCCTACCCTTCCATGCCAGAGATTAAACTTAAAAAAAAAAGCACAAATTTTCATATTTCTTTTGAAGCACATCTGAAGCAACAAACAGGCACATGAGAGGGAGCAAGGACTCGCCTCCTTAAAAAGGTTACATATAAAAAGTCACAGTCGCTGGATGCTTTTTTTTCTTGCTTTCCTTAAACCGGCCTTGGCATTCATCAATATAGAAATCAATCAATCTGAAATTTGAATTCCATTTTATGCATCCATTGTGGCTGCTGCTGCGATTAAAGGCTTAGGCCATGAAATGGCGTGGAACGCGGCGCCGTATTTTTTACTCCAGCTTGAGCCTCCCACCCCTCAGCCAATCTGAATGCACAAGCAGGCAGCTTCATTCTAGCTGCAAACATTTACACCGACACTTCCCTCTCCCTCCGTCTCATCAATTCATTTCACGCCACTGCGTGAAGGACAGAGGACTCGGGAGGGAAATGTAGTTTTGCTTTCCAATTCTCTAGAAAGTGACTTTCAGAACATTTCCCCCCCCCCTACCAAACCATGCGGCTGAATTATCACATCATTTCTCTCCTCCTCAATTTACTGTCCCCAAGACTGAGGCAATTTCACAGAAGAAAAATGCCTTTCCTCGATTCGCCCGTGCCCCTCCAATTACATCTCAAGGCCCTACTTGGAGACCTCGGCCCCAGCGTGGTCGTAATTGAAATGATTGCAATGTTATTCGTTGACGCAGTAATGGGACAAAGAGGCAGAGACTCATCTTCAAAACCAGACAAGGGACTGCAATTCTTTTCCTAAGAGCAATTATGAACAGAACGGAACGACAGCTAAAGTGTGTTCGTTGGCAATTAGAGAGAATTTGGGCATTTCTGTACCACTGCTCTACTCTCTGACAGAGCAAGATCCCACCCTTAGACATCCATTAGAGGAGATCATGTCAGATCCCATCAACACTGATATCACCCTCCATGAAGAAAGCCTGAGCAGGCACAGGCATAATGGCATCTTCACACATTCATATTATGTGGGGACGATTAGGACCAACATGAATAAAAACACAGGGCAGAGAATAAAATATACATGACGCTCTCAGAGTCTTTTTCATCTGGGAACAGGCTCCCAAACATCCCGTCCTCTTTAGATCGGGGATCTCAAGCAGCAGCGTTCCGAGAGCGGCAGGAAACTGTAAAATGGATTACCTCGCCGTGTGAAAAGCAGTGTGGATGAGCTGTGGGAGGGAGCCATGGGAAAACTGTGGCGGGGCGGAGACAAAGCGGGGAAGGGTCATTAGGGAGCGGTGCAGAGATGTGAAATGGAGACTTTCCTTAACGGTATTACTCCTCTGGGTGGTGAGGTAGAGTGGCGAGAGCGGAACCAACACCGTCATCAATAGCCTCGATCACCTCGAAGCAGCACATAAAAGAAAGCACCGCATGCACATATACCGACCCCCCCCCCTCCTGCTGATAACCACCGGCAGCTCGCTACCACAGTATATCTATTTATAGACACTGTGTGCCCCATTTACAAGCATGGGGACACTGGATCTGTACAATCAAAATAAAAAGAACATGAGAGACCATGGAAGACATCATTTGTATACTGCAGACCTGTACATAGAAAATACTGCAGGAAGCTGAAACTCCCATTAGGGCGGACAGCCGAGCCGTTCTCTTTCACAAATGACGACTGATCCAAACATGTGAACGGTGTCATGTCTAAATTAACTGCAATCTCATTCATGAGTACTACAAAGTGGACGGATTAATCAGAGAAAGAGAAATAATTGACCCCACTTTGGAGGCTCTGCATATGATTTCATCTTTGAGTGGCATCGCAGACTATTAGCCAGAAGCCACGGGAGAGGAGATCCCGCGGTGTGTGCAATGGAAATGCATAATCATTTCCTTCACTGGTCTTCTTTGATGGTTTGACATCGTGCATATGGATGTCATGCAGGCTTGAAATTATGGCAGTGGCCATGTTTATGTGTGGAATTATAGGAAGGACCTGAGGCAATGAATAACCCCCACACTGTTCGCTGAGAAAAAAAAAAAAAGCTACACTTCGGAGGAAAAGGGGGGCCCTCGGTCTATTGGATCTCTGAGAGGAGAAATAGGCTTGTAGTGCCTCGGACAGCCAACGCGAGGCACAGGGAGGTGGTGGCAGAGGGAGGAAGGACTTGGTCATTCATCATTTTTGTCAGTCCTGGAAGAAAAGGGAGGTGGAGCACGGGGGCTTTCATATAAATTGAGTGTAGGTGGAATCAATGTGGCGTTGTTGGTGAGAGGAGGGGGGGCGCGGGAGCCGGATCAATGCTGGTGGGAGTGACTGTTTGTTCACATTGTTTATCTACTGTCATCTCAGGACGCCGCTGAAGGACAAGGGAGCATGGCGGGCAGCACAATGTCTCCATTGGGACCCCGAGATTCGTAATGGGTCTCTCCTTATACGGACAATGGACATCACTCAGAGGTGAAAGCCATAGTGCTTGTGGATAAGGCGCGTCTGTGTGTGAGTGAATGTGCGAGTTCGGGGGGCTCGGAGGGGAAAGGGGCAAGTCGAGATAACAGTGCTCGTCAGTGTGGTTTCATACTGCAGGGTCTGCTGATCAAATCAACTGCCTATTCAGCGGAGAAGAAGCTATCCTGAGCCGCACAGGATCTCTGACTAAAGCACAACAGTTTTATTAAGACTTTTACACCTGCAGCGGAACAGCAATAACAAATTTGCTGACCTTTCGTGAACCAGAGATGCTATCATAACAACAACAACAGCGCTTGTGATGACCGCAGATGAATAAGAGAAAACTATCAAACGAATCATAAAATCCCTAGGCATGCTGTAACACGGGCTGTGGCACACACACACACACACACACATAAACAATATAACTGTCTAATCTGCCCAATCAATCCGAGGGGGAAACTGCCGAGCGGAGCATGTATCTCGGAGTGTAATAGGGATAAGTACAATGCCTGCTCATGAAATGATGATGAGCTAGATTCAGAGGCCGCCCAGTAAATATCAGGTATTATCATTCCCAGGGGAGCCCTGCCTCTCGCCTCCTCTTTCCCTTCCTCTCACGCTTTTTATTTTATTTTATTATTTTATTTTTCCCTCTTCCATCTTCCCTTCTTTCATGTCCAGATAAGAAACAGCCCGCACTGATCCGACTGTGATTCGCGCAGCAGAAATGCGTTCCCATGGGAATATCACGGTGCGGAAAGAATAGCTGACACAAGAGATGAGATTGTGTTGCGCTGCCCATATTTTTGCCTGCGAGATCAAACAGATAAGATTGTTCCTCCTGCATGGAATACGTGCTCATAATCAGCAGCTTGCTTTCAAAGACCAATCAAGAACAACAGATAAATGGATCGCAGAAGAAGCTCGTCTAGAGGTGCACTGTACGTTTTACATAAACAAACAGTGCACACTTGACACGCGGCCCCGCCGTGGTAATTGCAGGCAATAAATGTGTGAAAACTCCAACTGCAGAGAAATACCCAGCCTCGCGATTGGTTTATCGCAATAACAATGATTACACTCCCAATTGTAGCCCCGGTCATGAATCCTATTACAGCCCGCGTGTGTTTTTTTTAAACTGAAGCTGAGCTCTGACTTTTCTCTTCGCTCTCTCACTCTTAGTTTCTGCTTCAGTCGCGTTTTTTTTTTTTATAAAACACAACCACAGTGAAGCTCTGCCACACTCCCCTGTAATCCTACGTGGCAGTATTCACCCCCTTAGACTGTCTTTGCTGTTTGTAGGCCATCAATTCAAAAGATTTCTTTAGAAAAGAAAACTACAAATTGATCAACAAATATACAATGGCTCAACACTTAACGATGGGAAGGCATTTGTTATGTACAGTATTAGCTCTATACGTGGTATGATGTAAATAACAGAAAATCCTAAAATAATAATAATAATATTAAGTGAAAATGTTAAATACACCTGTATCTGGATGATGTAACAGCTGACATCCTGTCAAAAGCTACATTACGAGGTGAAAGGAATATTCTAAATAAATACAAGAAAACAGATGTTGAGATATCCCTTGTAGTGCAGTAAGGTCAGTCATTAAAGAAGGACTGAACCTGTCACAGCTGTTCTTTTTGCCAAGAAAAAAAAAACCTGAGCATCTCTCTGCATTAAAGGACACTAGTGTGAATGCCACCGAGAGGCCACTGTGCATTCAAAAACTGCTGCCTGGGGGATTCAGCAGCCACAGTTTTATAGCACATTGGTAAAGAGAAAGCCACTGTAAAAAATAACTCACATGACACCTCAGCTAGTGTTTGCCAGAAGGCACGTGGGAGCATTTGAAACAAAAAGGAAGTAGGTTGAATGGTGCGATGAGACAAAAATTAAAATGCGATGTGTGCGTTGGAGATGCTTCTTTGCAGCACGACCTGGAAGAGGGTCAAATAAAACACGGCACAAACCAATGGGATAAACTTCCTAAAGTTTGACAGAGGACTGACTCATGAGAAGATTTATGTTTTAGCAAGACGTCAATCCCAAACAACGGCCAAAAGCCACACAGGAATGGTTTAAACACGACAATGTTAATGTCCCGAAGTGACAGGGTCCAGACCTCCAATACGGTATTAGCTGTAGGACTTTAAACTTGCAGTTCATGAAACGTGACCGAGCCTGTTAATATATGTGCTGATACAGACCTATCCCTGCAGCCATAAGCCTGTAATTGCTGCCAGACTTTAACTACCAATTATTAACCCGAGATATAAAAAAAACTTACGCAATCACTATCTTTGTGTTTTATATTTGTCTGTTTTTATCAGTTGATCAGTGTTATAAGAGAAGCTTTTTCCAATATATTCATTACGAAAGGTCAAATGTGGGGGAATACTTAGGAATAATTAGGCATTGTACCTTCCAGGTCTCCTCTCCCCGTGTTCCTGACAATAAACACGGCTCCGCCGCGGCTCACCGTTGTCCCTTTCCCTGCTCTAGTCCTAACTCTGCAGCTGGTCCAGACTCCGTGTCTATTTCAGCCCCTCGCTGAAGCGCTCTACCTGTCGCCATCCAGGCTGCTTTCCCTTCCTCTGTTCTCTTCCTGGACCAGAGGGTGAGGCATGTGTGGGTGTCACGGAGCTGACAGGTCTATCTGGGCTCTGTCTACTGTGCTGGCTCTTCCCATTTCCTCTCTTCGCTGCCGCCTCTACAGCTGCTGTGTATCCTACCGTGTCACCACACACACACACACATATATCAGTTTACAGAGAGGGGGTAGCCGTGGCCTGTGCACAGGGTCAAGCCTCGACAGTGCTGCATAAATAGTGTATTTCACAACACTTTGAGATGATACCAATATTACATTATTTTTTTAGCCAGGGAAACAGGCCAGGGGAGAGCAGCAGAGAGAGAGAGAGAGAGAGAGAGAGAGAGAGAGAGAGAGAGGGGTGTATTTATGTGGGAAGAGAGCGATGCAGGAAAGCCTGTCAGAGTTATGGATTAAATATCACTGTGCAGCATTTTACACACACACACACACACACACACACACCTGACAGTGCAATGGTGTGTAGACGTGTGCTCAGTGTGTGCAGACGCGTGCACATTCACGTGTTGCTGGGTGCATGCGGCTCGGCGGTGGGGCTATGGGTCCAAACACCCAAACTGAAAAGCAGACTGTCATGTAGCGCGTTAGCCTTATAAAATCTAAAATCGGTCTCCCGCCACCCATCTATAACCAGCCGGCAGCTGCCAAAGTCAATGCGGTTCAGCCACACGCCGTCACCATAAACCCTATGTAACACATTTCTCATTTGCTACGCCTCTCAGCCATTTGCTCTCCTGAGCACACAAAGCCATTTCCACACTCTCTCTCTCTCTCTCACACACACACACACACACACACACACACACACACACACACACACACACACACACACACACACACACACACACACACACACACACACACACACACACACACACACACACACACACACACACACACACACACACACACACACACACACACACACACACACACACACACACACACACACACACACACACACACACACACACACACACACACACACACACACACACACACACACACACACACACACACACACACACACACACACACACACACACACACACACACACACACACACACACACACACACACACACACACACACACACACACACACACACACACACACAATCGATTCTTACACACAGAGAGATACACACTCCCACACACAGATTGGTGGAGTGTGTGTGTGTGTCGTCCCCCCCGTTGGCGGTAACAGGTGTGTGTGGGGGTAGGAAGTAGTAAGCTGATCCAGCCATGAAGACCCACTCCTTCTCCTCTCTTGCCAAAACATCCCCAGTCCCACCGCTATCCTTCACCTCCTGAAGGGAAACTTCCAATCGGTGCAGCAGATCAATACACCCTAGCCTCAGGATACGAGGCTCTAAAGCTAACTAGAAGCACTTAAGGAGAGAGGAATCTGTATCGATTACAAAGGGTTAATGAGACTTTGTGTGCTGGCTACGCTTTTTTTTTGCACGACTGTCAGTTAATTGATACAAACTGGTAACACGCGCGCAAACTTGACTGTTGTTGAGGATTTAATACGACTATTCTACAGTCCTCTGGCTTGTGTTTTGACACTTCGCAGTGTACACGCAGGTGAAATAAGGATGGATGAAATAATGATAATAGCTCAGAGGAGACGGCTCGGTGCCACGGTGAATCAGTGCACGCTGAACTAGACCACCAGAAGAGAAGCAAACTGGTGAATCTTTTATCGGCACTGCAGGTAAAAAATACAGAGTACGATAAGGTTCAGGATGCCACGACATCTTTGCTCCAATATCAATTATTCAGCTTCGCCTTTTCTAACCCTTTAATAATACATCAGTGTTTGAATAACAAAAGGATAGGGACGCTCACTGTGTTCCTGCTTACAAAGGTTGTGACAATGGGACCGGATGGGGGGGACTTTAGCCTTTAGGTAGAGGTTGGAGGAAGACGGAAGCAAAAAAAAGGCCTTGGGGCTGCTTCGCCCTGCTGTCGAGCTGTCATTTATGATGTGCACGCCTCACCCACTGTGTGATCAGAGATCAAAGGGTTAACTGAAACTCTGGCCTATAGCCCTGCGCTGCTTACATTATTCAACAGCTTGTTACAACAGCCTGCTCCCTGATCTCACACACAGGGAGACGGAGCTGGAAACTCCAGGGAGGGGAACACTAGGGACGAATAGCCGGATTAAGAAAAAAAAAAGGGGATGACAGAGAGACCGGGAGGCTGGAGAGAGAGAGAGAGAAAAAGAAAACAAGATAAGAGAGAATGAGGGGTGGAACTGAGGGATGTGGGGGGGAAACTGAGGATTCAATGGGATGAAAAGAGGTAGTGAGAAAAGGGAAGGATGAGAAAGTGGTGAAAGATAGTGGGAGCGCACAGGTGGACAAAAGAGGAGGCCTGTCCGTCCAAATCTGCCTGTTGCCACGGGAGACAGATCAGAATCACTGAATATGGACGTTTAACCTTTGACCCACGGCACATACCTAATTTGTTAGCTCTGCTCCAGGTTTCATTTCCAGCCTTTTCACAACACAGTGGCAGAAAATGCCACAGTCCATTTACTCACATCTCAATTATGATGAAACAATGATTCAAAATGTTAAAATCCATCTTTTTCTTTCACTGGTTATCATCTTTTTTTAAGAGTTTAATTGTGCAGACGTTCAACAATAAAGCCAGCAACATTGGTTTTTTTGTTTGGCTATACAATCTTTACACACAATCCCTCTCAAAGATATAAGAGGTGGTCAGAGAAGAAGCAAGGTTATTACTACAGACCACTCAAATAATATAATATAAAGATCAGACAAGGGACTTGTGACAGTGGTCCTCCGGGCCTTTTTCAAAGTCTTTTATAACAGGCAGGCTGCCCGTTCCATGTTCACTTCTTCCTTTAGTTCTTTCACTACTAATTCCCCTGAAGAGACACCTGGACATTGGCTGGTAGTGTGTTTGAACAGGTACCGCAGCAGTATCCACTGGCTTTTTTACGCTCCTCTGAAAGAGGACTCATAAGACGCGCGCAAAACAACAAAGCAAAACAACATCCATCAGATGAGCACTGAACTGACAGCGACCGTGTTTTGGGAGCGCCCCGTTTATAGTCCCAGACTCGCGCCGCTTCTCAGTGAGCGGGCTCCTTTGTTCATTAATTGATTGGCCTCCCCTGCTGGGCCTCAGTAACTAGGTTACACGGATCCATGAAAAGAAGAGCATTGCCCCCCCTCCCGGTGAAAGACGGAGGACAGATAGACGACTCCGGGGCAGGAATCTGAGTGTTAATATAACTAATGGAGTGAGGACGACAGTAACTTTATTGAAATCACCCTCATCTAATTAGAGAAAGCAGCTGATGAGAGCAAAGAGGGATGGGAAGGAAGGTTGGATCCCATTATGAAAGGCTGAAGTCACCGTCGTATCAAGCGATTGGGCGAGGCTGCGGAAAGGTGACGTGTGTGTGTGTGTGTGTGTGTGTGTATAGAGAGAGAGAAGCATTATCCAGCTGTCACACACGGATCTCACACAGACAAAAACGTGTAACCTCCCATTACTTTGCTCAGTCACGGGCTAATATAATGGAAGCAGGTGAGGGAGAGTTCAGAGGCGGTTGTGAACATCCCGCTGAGGTCACCGAGACGGTCGCTGTGTCTGAAGCACTCGTCATCTAGTACCTCGCCACCTGATGAGAGCAAGTGACCTCTGAGACAAAGCTCAGCAGCTAGAAACACGACGCATTAGCTTTGCCGTAATGAAAAAGGTAAAGGCAACCCTTTTCCTCGGGACTACAAGTTTAACCTTTCCTCTCTTAGGGATCGGGGGAAAACTGCCCTTAAAAGTTCCTGAAATACCAGTTTAATAAATAAATGTAAAATTGCCAATAATTTCTATTTTCTCAATTTTATCCCGTTTTTTTTTTTTTTTTATGAAGTGGAGTTGCTGCACAGTTTGTTTAAGTACAGTATGATTTTGATTACAATGCGTGTGGGCAAAAAAAAACTATTTTGCTTATTAGTTTCTGGTCAGAAAAAACGAGTCAGTTGTTTTGAGAGCTTTGAGCTCTGGAAATAAACTGGCACACTGCTGCCAGCAGTTCAAGTGGGCTGACCAGAAGCCACCATGTCCAACAAAACCACAACCAACAACCAGAGTCTTAGAACATATGTCATAAAAGAGGTGAAAGGCGTACTGTTAGGGAAGAACATGTCTTTGTTGTGGAATAGACGACACAACTATAGTCCTAGAGCTTGAAATTAGATGTTATAAGCAACACAAAAGGAACTAAAGTCGCCCCTGCGAAAAGGACCACCATGACTCTAAATTCTGATTTAAAGAGGCATGAAAACCTCATAGCAAAGCAAACCATAAATATCTCGCCCCAGCTCTGCAACGCCTCCAACAACAGAGACGAGCCGTGGCCTCGCTGTCGGCACAACAGCTGAACCAACGGAGGGTCTGCATCTGCCCCGCATACCTTCGGAGGATACAAGTTTCCACCGTACACTTTATCCCTCAGGTGACAGGGCTGAGCTCCCTCCACTAACAGAGATGGACCGGGCGGCGGGCAATGTGGCAAACAGTGTCACTATCGGCCTGACGGATAAGGGCACTGTGTGTGCTAATGGTCAATATGGGGCATGAGCGGTGTGGATGTCATTGGCAATAGGTCGGAATACAAAACTAAATCAAAACAAGGCCTCAGGCGCTCTTTGGAATGGAAAAAAAAATAAATCACAGTATGACTTTGCAAAAAAAAATATTGCTGGCCTAGTACTTCTTAACCCAAGTGGGGCGTGACAGCACGCAACATAATCTGAATATATTGGATCCTCCCACCCAGAGCGATGGGGTCATATCGAGCTGAGTGCTCCTCACAAGAAGACTTCTAGGTCACATTAGGACAGTGCGGCGGAGAAAAGGTGAGTGCTACCGTCACTGGTAGTCAGAAGGAGAGAGAAAAGCTGCAGAGGAGCAACAGAGAGCAAATGAAAAAGAAATCTTCAGCATTTCACTTGTATTCCTTTAGACTGCAAATTACCTACTCTGCAAATTGCAAGGAAAAGGGGTCCGCCTCCTCCCCGACAGACCGTCTAATGGTGTTGTCTTTAATACCGTTATCACTAATTCATTTCTCCTGATTTTCCAGCAGCAAGAGTTGAAGCTTTGTCTTCTGTTTTATTGAGAGCCGGCGGCTTCAGGCCCTAATCAGTCAGAACTACTAACAGCGTTTCTCGGGGGGGAGGGTGAAGCCAAAAACAGCATTATTGTACCGGTAGGCCATTTGCTCTGTGTGCAACTTCAGATGACTCCAGACTGTCCACGATGGTGTTCTGTGGAGTGGGTGAAAGGTCAGGCTGTAATGAATGTTACAGTTTCCCCCAGTTGTCCCTTATCAGAAAGCGGATGCCGTCATTAAGCGGCACGACATTCAAAAGATTTAACACGCATGCAAGACAGGATTTTGAAGTAACTTTCAGTGCCCATTCAATCAATAAATAAAAATAAAAAAAAAACATTTTATTTTCTCGCTCCGTCTCACTTCACCCCCCCACCTCTCCCCTCACACATGGAAGCGTACACAAGTCTAATTAGCTGCGTCGTATCCCTTGATGGCTTCCGCCATTTCCTCTCGCTGGGAAGATTAACCACCGCCACACTAATATCAGCCTCCACATCAACACAATTAGGTGAAGAGTGAAACGCGAGGCATGTCGTCACATCCCCCCGGCTTCATTAGGGCACACAAAAGACAACTTGACGACAGACGAGCCGCTGCGTCTGCAGGTTGGGGAGGCGCTGAGCAGGTGTTCTTGGCAACCCGGACTGTCGCCAAGGAGATGCTGTTAGAACTCGTCCTAGATTATACAAAAACGGCCATGTTTAGAGGGTTATAGGAAAAGGCCACTTCAAATTAAGGCCACTTGGCTTATCTGTTGAGCTGAGCAGTTACTGTCGGCCTTAATGGTGCCAATACCTTGTGTATGTTGTATCTAATTCTGTTAACACATTTGTTATTGACTTTATCCTTTATACTGTATTTAAGTGATATCATTCAGTAACAATCCAATATGATGAAGCCCGGGCTATCCACAGCTGGCATGACTGGAATGAGGATCTGATTTTACCCTCATTCTGCCATTCCACCCAAGGTTTTTGAGTATGTGCGAGGTTCAGTGCAGAGTTTTAAGATGAATATCAAATCTAAGAATGCCAAGTCGATCCCTCCGTGTCAGCCAACTCCTTCCCAAGTTCGTCTCAGGAGGCCGACACTCAAGGAAGTCAGGAAGGAGAAGCATCCACACGATTCGACATGGAGCCTGCTTAAGACAATCCATTGTTTCAGATTGGTTCCAGATGCTACATACTTTTAAACTGTTGCATACTCTGGCAAAGATTTGTCATTCTTTCAGTCAGTCTTTGGGCTTCCTATTAGTTCTCGTCAGCCAAGCCACCACCCAATGCATCCTTCGAGAGCGCGTGAACTTCTGGGCCCTTTGGGTGCGTTCTGTTCCGTTACGAGAAATCCGTCAGCAACTACTGGAAATCGTTTCGCTCGGAGACAAGAAAAACCCACAGCTCCCCACGGCCCAAATGCCGTTTATTAAACGGCTTGTTTATGCCAAGGATAAAATTGTAGAAGAACACTGAGTATTTGTCATTTCAAGGATTTGTTTTTGGCAGGTTCATCATCAAAATTACATATGTGGCTTAGAAAGAATAATATTTAAAAAAAAGAAACAAAAAGCAGCTTCAGTTGCATAATATTTCACCATAATCAGCTTGATATATTACAAAATATAACCAGTTGTACTAATGATGTCATTTATTAAAAAGGCAGAATTTGTCATCCAAAAGTACACCAAAGACTAGCAGCCCGTCATTAAACAGAGCTGGGGCCTATAACTCATTAAGTAACGAGGCGCACACAAAACACAGCCACGCAATCTGATCCCATTCATATTGTTAACATCATAAAGTATAGTATATTACATATTGTGTATTAATTGAAATCAATTAGTTGCGAACAACTAATAACGACAGCAATTTTGATAATTAATTTAAGTCATTTTTCAAGCAGAATTGTCAAACAGTTCATAGTTCCAGCTTCCTAAATGTGAAATATGTGTCGCATATGAAAGTCAATTATACATTTGGAGGTTTTGAACTGGTGATTGGAAATAGTTGAAGATATGAACTTGGGGTTAGGCAACATTTTTTTACCAACCAAACAAATAATTGATTAATTTAGAAAATGATGATCCGATTCCTTAATAATCTAAATAATTGTTAGTTGCAGCCACGGTATCATATCTTTTTAATCACACTCACTGGAGAAACATAAGAATACTTGTTTTTATCCAAATAGTAATTTATTTTTAATTGTGTAAACACTGATTTTATCTATCATGCATATTATCCAAAATAAAATACTCACTGGGTCTTTAAGAAAAACGGCTGACTTAGTATAAAGTTTCTTCCTTAAAGCACTAAATAGTTAAATCTAAATATATGCAGCAAGGTGCTCCAAGATGAAATCAGATCATCCATCTATATAAAGGGGCGATCTGTGCCGTCTCTCCTGTATTGTTTTTCAGCCGAGTGACAGAAACAGATGCCACCACGACAACATAAAGTCCTGCCATGTGCTATGATGTGAACACGCATATCTGGATCATCTTCAATAGTTGATGTTTGCTGGATCCTTGCATGATGTTTTCATTTAGCCCTTCAGACCACCTCAAAGGTTTTCCTGGCAGGGAAGAATAGCCAAGCACAGAAAGACATAGACATCCTTATCATCGGATACGCTGTCAACTGACATTACAGCACACCGCGGATATTTACAGCTTTCTGGAAACATCTGTAGAACCACAGAGGACTGTCAGGCGGGCAGGGTAAACAACATGCTTACTTAAATCTCACACCCCCATGCTAACCAGGCCTGTCAATCACAAGAATCAAGCTCGCGGCTGCGACTCAGATGTGGATGAAAGACGTCGGCTGGGCAAAGGATGGTATACAGCAGCCCAGCAAGAGGCTACACGCCACATGAGCAAGAAAAAAAAAAAAAGAATTGTGGCGAGTAATTGCAAAAGATAAAAGAGAGAGTTTAAAGACTCAAAGACGCGAAGAAAAACACAACAAATACTCAGCTAATTGAGATGTTTTGCTCAAAGACCCTGCCGCAGATCATTTAGTGATTGCTCGAGCAGCGAGTTCAAAAAGAAGAGATCTGCCACTGAACACGAGCGCACACGACACAGAGCAGAAAACAAGAGCGGTAGAACAGAGGGAATCTAACAAAAGACAACGGAACATAGTCAGAACACAGTGGTGCCGAGCACAACACACCAGAACAGGCTGTAATTGTGTTGTGCGGGACTGACCCCGCCGCATCCCAGCAGGCATTGCATGATGAATGGGCCTGGCGATGACTACATCCCCACAGCCCTCCTCCTCCTTCTCACATGCTCTTTTCTCTCCCTCTCCTCTCTGTCGCCACTATTAGCCCTCCTTCTGTCCCTCCCTTTGCTCCCCTCCTTTCCCCAAAACCACACTCTATTCAGCTGCTGCCATCCCACAAGATTAATTTGCATTCAGTGCACTTAGTCCTCGTATTGTGCTCTGACACAATGACATATTACAGTGCATGGCACACCTATTAAACATATAGTCTAGCTTGAGGGTCGATGCTTTTTTTAAATTTTTTTTTTTTTTGCAAGATGGTTATGATGGAGCGCAAATGTGTAGAACAAGAAGCACGAGGCTTGATCGGTTCTGAACGCATAGAGGCTCTGACACACACAAGTCACAGCGGAATGATTACAGGAACAGTTAGATAACCTCGATTAATGATTCACTAGACCCAAACTAATAAACTGGGTCAGGTTGTGTTAGCGGTAGTAGCGAGACCTTCAGGTTAGGCTGCGTGAGAAGGAACAGCAGCAGCGAGAGCGAGACGGGGAGGGAGCAAGAAAAAGAAAATTAAAGACGGGGGAAAAAAAGGCAATAGAGGTGTTGGTGTTACTCCACTATAGACCCCGAGGAAAGAGACAGTAATGCATGGGAAATGGGCTTTTTCCTCCAGATTTCTTTGCTCCTGTTCTCCTTCGACTGTTCCATCATGCCCACGTCCAAGGGGAGCGTAAGAGGGAGACTCAATTTAATTTGCTACACCGTCTCTAGCCTTCACCCGTTGTGCCTAGGGACAAAAGAAATGGATTCTGGAATTTAAAAAGATGAGTGAAATGAAGAAATAAAAACGGGGGTACTCAAGGCATAAGAGACAATAGCACAGAGGGTGGCAGCGAGAAATGAGAGCAGCAGAGTCTGTGGGGAGTGGAGGGGGGGGGGGGGGCGGGGGGGTTAGAGCGTTATGTGGGCCAGATATTAACTGTATGGTTATCATAAACCAGCTCAGAGGCCTGGCCATCTGGAGAGGCCACAGGTTTACTCATACAATCAGATCAGGGTGGTGATAGTGGCCACTGCTGACGGCCCAACGGTCATACATGGAGGTTGCTGAGGGGTTAACAGCCCATTACCTCACCCTGCTGCTGCGCTCCCCGGGGAGGCACAGTATGGGGTTATGGTGGCGGTGTGTGTGCGCGTCTCCCTCATAACCCATGGCGCACCTTTAGGCTGTTACTCAACAAAGGGGAACTCGGCGCAGTGACATCACCACAGAGACGACGCCTGTGTGCAGGAGGCAAGTGGGAGACAAGGGCGTGGAGGATGGAGACAGTGGACTATGTGGGAGTCACATTACTCCCCTCCAGCTCTCCTCTACCAGTCACACAAGCACTTTGAGGACTCAACAGTAAAGCCAGAGTCTTGACAACTTCAAACGCCTACTTTGCTGGAGTAGATCAGAGGCAACGGGGGGATAAGGGGAAGAATAAAGGAAGAAAGAGGAATCTAAAAAAATCACCAGGCTTGCTCAGTGTGTAGCCTCAGCATTGTGTTGTGGGATGTCTTGAATTTCATTATAAAATTGGTGACTCAAGTTCATCCACTGCTCAGTCAAACCGTAGAAGGAAAAAAAGAATGAGGGGGGGGGGGGGCCTCCACCCCGGCCCATTGAGAGCCAATGAGCTCTGGTGGCGCTGCAGCAGAGAGTTTGGGGGCCATTACGGAGAGAAAACAAACACGGACCTCTGGCCAGGCACACACAGCGTGGCCCAGACACCTGTGTCCCATTCACCCAACATATCCGGCCACTTAACACTTCACAGCGGGGGTAGGGTGGTGTTTGTGTTTGCAGGCTTGCGTGTCCCACTTTGGCTCCTTTAGTTTAGCTTCTTCACCCAAACAGCCTCCGAGCCTCGAATGCTTTGCGGCTGCAGCGTGTCCCGCTGAGAGCTCCCGGCCGTTACATCACCTGACCGTCACAACTGACCCCGTTCGAGGCTGCACGCTCTGAATATAACTGGCCAAAACAAAGCTCATTCATCCTGCTGTCATTTGCAGTCTCCAGCCGTTCTCCTGTCTAGATGCCCCAGCTGAAACTGGACCGACCTCTCAGGGTTGCCAACACCTGTCCTGCACAGACAGAGACAGGCGCACACACACAAACAAACACACACACACACACACACACACCTTCCTACCACCCAGGATGGATGAGAGACAGCAGGATGGGCAGACACGGCACCGCCTCGGATCAGTGGAGGGGTACGCTTGGAGCTGCCAGCAGCTAAACCTCGGGTCGGCACCATTACAATTCTTTCCACCTCAGCAATTCAAAATGGAGAAGAGGTATGCCATCAGCTGCGGTCAGTTTGTTACGGTGGATTCTCAATGCCTCGATGCAATTTAATGAACTGAAATGGAGATGACCCATAACCCTGGCGATGCACTCATAGTTTCCACCCAAAGATTGAGCTGGATAGCAGGAGCCGAGTTGTTTAGATGCAGCGGAGGCCGCTTGCATGCCGCAATGCTTTGTTTGCAGTGAAGCCAAATGCACTCACAGATGGGAGCCGACTGAACAACCAGATGACTTGCTGTGGTGTGGTGGCTTGGTCTGCTTTGAGGTCTAAGAGACGGGGGAGAGAGGGAAGAGTGAAGAGCACAGGGGCACTGGGCACCAGATGTCCCGCTAAAGTTTACTCCGTCCTGGTGGGACGCCACGAAGCTCCGACCTGGTCTGATCTCAAGGCCGTGTCACAGACGTGCCCGTTTCTACGTTGTCCTGGCCAACAACACTCTCTATCATCACGGCAGGCTCACAAAAGAAAACTGAAACCTCTACCGTGACCTCGTGTAGGTGTTCACTCCTCACTTTCCAGCAATATCCCTGCTTACCATGACATCACTGTAAACACAAACCCTGGTATGCAAACACCGAACACGGTCTTCTTGACGGCATCGGGGCCGCGGCGGTGGTCTTGTATAAGCTTTCAGGAAAAACAGTCAAACAGTAGAAGCAAAGTCAGCTCCACTTGTTAAGGAGATAGGGACACAAAGACTAAGTTAATAGGTACACCTAACTAACAGCTCTGCCATCAGTTTTGTCTGACGGTGTTTTTACATCCATTTCAACTAGGTGTCCCAAATATAGTCAGTGTATATTTTGATCAGCGTTGATACGATACCGATGATAACAACACATTATTTGGCCTTTTACATCATAGATGTGCACGTTAGTCAAGTGTTTTTCAGCAAGGTACCATTTATAATGTGCGATAAAAATGACCCCAGATATTAGTTTAAATATTACAGAGAATCCTAATTTCAACAGCGTTTTTCTCAATGGAAAACAAAACAGTTTACACTTTCCACTTATACACCACGTGCATGGTAATCGACCTGAGGCATGCCTGGCTGTGGGCGTACACACGTCAGCTCTGAAGTAGGTGAGAGTATGTGTGCGAGATCTGTGGTGCAGCCAGAACCAGCGAGGCCACCAGACAACTGGGTAAACATACAACCCCCCCCCCCCCCCCCCCCCCCTCCACCTGTCTGCCCTCCGTGCTCACATCAGTGAGCCTTTAGCACAAAGCCACAGGACCAACGACGTACGGCTAATGTCTAACGTTTACACAGCGCAGTCTTTATCGCAGATTTCCTGTTCTCCTAGCACGAAAACAAAACCTTGACCCCGATACAGCAAAGATGCTCGATATAAATTGGAAGCATGGCTCAATGCAACGCTAAGGCCTTCAAACTGGCTCTATGGACAGAGTAAAAAAAAAAATAATCTAATCGTATCCGATGACTAGCACTTATGATGAGGACAGGGTTAGAATATCCCCGCAGTGAAGAGGTGCGTTCCCATTACTGCGTTTCTCCATCTCTAGAAATGGCTTCATTAACAGGCCAGTGCCAAGAGCTCCCTCGTCGAGTGCATGAACGCGCTGTACCCCGAGGGTCCGCCGGAAAGGCTGAGGTGAAGTCCATTAACACCCGACAGCTTTTTTTTTTTTTTTTTGACCACTAAATAAAACAGGGTATTTTTTCCTCTGTCTGCGATATAAATAGCCTTTAGCTTAGGAGCTGGCAAGAAAACACATTTCTGGGGGCGGAAAACTCACAGAGAAAATTAGATTTGGTTCTTGATACTGCGTCATCACAGGTGTTGATCTTAGTCTCGCATGAAAGAGCAATGACACACGATTCTTAGGAAAGCGGCTTCATGCCCGAACTTGTCTGGAGGAGTAGCCGAGCAGGAATCTAATGACTTTTTTGGTCAGAAGTCATTTAAGTACCAGTTTTAGCAGCCTCCACGGGGCCTAATCAGAAATATAACAGCGTTTAATGTGCAAAAGACGATTAAGAGTTTTTCCTACGGTGCCGTTCATTGTAACTTGCTGTGGAATCAGCGCGTCCGCCTAAATGCCTAAAATGATGAACAAGTCTATGTCTAAACCGGTGGCGAGTGGGCATGGGTGTGATAACTAGAGGACCTATTAAAATAAAAAACATGCCGTCCTGTTGCTGGGGGATAAATCCATATCTCACACAACCTGTCCTGCTCTTCTGGCGCATCTCCCCGACCCCCTCGGGCAACCAGAGCTGCCTACCTCTCAGCCTATGACACAGCTCTTACTTTCCCAGCACTTGCGCTCCCATCATGTGTCATCGGATGAAACGCTACACCCTGGTCCACCATTATTCGTCTGGATACAGGAAAACCTCTGGAATGTATCGGATTCCTGCCTCAGGGGGTAGGCACCTTGGAAAACATGGTCTTACCTCTCCCTGCTAGCCTCTCCCCACTTTTCCTCTCTCTCTCTCTCTCTCTCTCTCTCTCTCTCTCTCTCTCTCTCTCTCTCTCTCTCTCTCTCTCTCTCTCTCTCTCTCTC